>VZTD01004182.1:11457-23156 GCA_013397725.1 Rhagologus leucostigma | reverse complement strand
GAGCGGCTCCACAGCACAGGAATATAACTGGGAGGGAAAGCCCCAGAGATCCCACATGAGGAGGGGCTGCAAACGCAGCCCAGGGTGCTCTGAGGAGGAAACACCCACCCTGTGTCAGGAAGGTGGCCAGAGATCCAGGCAGAGCTCGGACCTGGTGGTCAAACTGGGGAGAAGCCCCACAAGTGCTTGGAATGTGGGAAGAGCTTCAGCCAGAGCTCCAGCTTGATCATCCACCAGTGCATCCATACCGGGGAGAGGCCCTGCGAGTGTCCCAAGTGTGGGAAAAGGTTTCCAAGCGGCTCTGATCTCCTCGTACATCAGCGGACGCACACTGGCGAGAGGCCCTTCCGCTGCCCTGACTGCGAGAAGGGCTTCAAGGACAACTCCGCCCTCATCACCTACTGGCGCATCCACAGCGGGTAGAGGCCCTACGAGTGTCCCAAGTGTGGGAAGAGCTTCTCAGACAGGTCTGCCTTTACCAAACACCAACGGAGCCATCGGTAAGGGAAGCCCTGCGACTGCCCTGACTGTGGGCAGACCTTTTTCCTCTGCTCCACCTTCATCCCCCATCGGAGGGCCCACAGTGGGAAGAGCTCTGGTGACCCACATTCCCCCTGCTCCCTCTCCCAATCCAACCCAGCATAACCCAGTGATTCCCAGCACCCTCAGGACCTCATCCCAGTACAAACCGGTATAACCCAGTCTGACTCACAGTCAGCCACCACGTCCTCCTGGCCGCTCCCTCTCCAAGTATAACCCAGTGACCTCAGCCCTGTCCCAGCACCCTCTGGGCCCCATCCTAGTATAAACCAGTCCAAACCACTCACAGTTGTATGGGTCAGCTGCCAGGAGGCGCTTGCACAGTGCCAGGTCCTCCCATCCAGCAGGGGGCGCTGGGGCATGGCCCAGCACCCAGCCCTGGTGGTGCCACGCCCCATAGGATTTGGGATTCACCCCCAGGCACTGCTGCATGAAGCACAGCTCAGACGGGACCCTGAAACCAGTATAAACCAGTATAAATCTGTATGGACCAGTATAGGCCAATAAGGATCTGGGGTTCACCCCCAGGCACTGCCGCACGAACAATAGCTCAGATGGGACCCTAAAACCAGTATAGACCAGTATGGACCAGCATAAATCAGTATGGACCAGCACAGGCCAGTAAGGACTTGTGGTTCACCCCCAGGCACTGTGCCACAAATGACAGCTCAGATGGGACCCTGAAACCAGTATAAACCAGTATAAACCAGTAAAAAATACTATAAGCCAAACTAGTATAGACCAGTATAGCCCAGCAGTAAAAACCAGTACGGACCAGTATAAACCAGTATGGACCAGTATAAGTGGTAAAAATCAGCACAAAGCAGTATAAACCGGTTCAGGGCAGTATACATTAGTACAAACCAGTATGAACCAGTGTGGACCAGTACAAACCCATATAAATCTAACTAGTCTAGACCAGTATAAACCAGTATAGATTTGGGGTTCCTCCCTGAAAAACACTGGTTCACCTAGAACTCTAAAACCAGCATAAACCAGTATGGACCAGTATAGGCCAGTATAGAGCAGTAAGGGCTCTCCCAGTCCCTCCCAGTCCCCCTTTAACCCTTCCCAGTGCCCTCCCGGTATAAACCAGTATAAACCAGTCCCCACCAATCCCCTCCCAGTATAAACCAGTAACCCCAAACTCCCTTTTAACCCCTTTTTTACCCCCTTTAAAACCTCCCAGTCCCTCCCAGTATAAACCAGTACAAACCAGTATGCACCAGTCCCCTCCCAGTGCTCCCAGTACGTGTCTCTGCAGGTTCCAGCAGGTGCCCATGTTGGGATTGGCCGCCAGGACTGACCCCACGAGGGACAGCACCTGGGCAGGTGACACCCCCTGCTGGGCAGGTGACTCCCAGTTCAAACCAGTATAAACCATTATAAACCAGTATAAACCATTATAAACCAGTATAAACAATTATAAACCCATATAGCCCCAGTAAATCTCAGTTCCATTAAGGGATTACACCCGGGCAGGCGGTGCCCCGTGCTGGGCAGGTAACTCCCAGTATAAACCAGTATATCTCCAGTAAATTCCAGTTCCAGTCTAGTATCCTCCAGTACCATTAAGGGGTAACACCTGGGCAGGCAGTGCCCCCTGCTGGGCAGGTAACTCCCAGTTCAAACCAGTATAAACCAGTATAAACTATTATAGCCCAGTATAGCCGCAGTAACTCCCAGTTCCATTAAGGGGTAACACCTGGGCATGGGACACCCACTGGGGGGCAGGTGAGGGCCATGCCCAGCCCAAACCAGTACAAACCCGTATAGCCCCAGTAAATCCCAGTTCCCTCCCAATCTCCTCCCAGTATAACCCAGTAACCTCCCCAGGGACTTCCCAGTTCATCCCAGTAACTCCCACTGACCTCTCAACGCCTCCCAGTACGGCCCAGTGACCCTCCCAGTTCAAACCAGTTCCCTCCCAGTCTCCCAGTGTCTCCCAGTAACCCCACAGTTCAAACCAGTGACTCTCCAGTACAAAGCAATATGGCCCAGTGACCTCCCAGTGACCTTCCAGCCCCTTCCAGTCCCTCCCAATCCTCCCCAGCCCCTCTCAGTTCCCTCCCAGTCCCTCCCAGTATAAACCAGTACTCCCAGTAAGGTGTCCATGGCCTCCCGCTACTGCCTCAGTTTCTTCTCCTGCTGCCAGCGCCGAGCGGAGTCCAGGGGGGGTAGCTTGAGCCGCCTGTGCTGGGACAGGAAACTGAGATGGACTGGGAGATACTGGGAGGGGACTGGGAGAAATTGGGAGGGGTTTGGGGGAAAACTGGCAGCACTGGGGGGTCACTGGGAGTGACTGGGAGGAGACTGGAAGCACTGGGAAGTTACTGGGAGCAGACTGGTGGCAACTGTGATGGACTGAGGAGGGGTCTGTGGGCACTGGAGGGGACTGGGAGGTTACTGGGAGGGCACTGGGAGATACTGGGAGGGACTGGTGGCAACTGTGATGGACTGGGAAAGGGCTTGTGGGCATTGCACAGGACTGGGAGGTTACTGGTGTGAGAAACAAGTTAGTGGGAATTGGCTTTCATAAACTATTATATGAATTGATATCAAATATTATAACGTTGGCCTTGGAAAATAATTAGATAATAATACACGTTATAAAGTGGTTAATGTTGTTACAACAGCCTGGTTGTGAGGTTGGTTTTCACAAGGGTGGTGTGGTTTATGGGTTGTAATGCGGGTTTCTGAGTTTGCATGGGACGGGCTGTTGCCGGCCAGACTTCTCAGGGGCGACCGTAACAGGAGTGGGACTCCACCCAACGAGGACCTGGACACAGCAGCGACGGAACTGCGCCGGCGCCTGCCACAGGGACAGGGGGCCGGGCTATGCAAAACCGAAAGTGAATATGCATTAGGCTGCTGCAGCCACAGGGGTATAAACCGCGGGACCACCACTTTGTCCCCGAGCTTCTGCCATTTTGCCACGGTAGGCGGAGCTGTCTCTTTTGCTTTGCTGATTTTTTCTGTTCTCAGTAAAATTTCTATAGCTCATTTCCACTCGGGATCTGAGTCTTTTATAACACTGGGAGGTGTGATAAATGAGTGAATGATAAATGTTGGCTTTCGCAAATATAGATTTAACATTCACTAGTGATAATGTATTATGCAAAAATAGTGTTAAAGTAAAATATAGTTAGGTAGGAATAAGGTTAGAATGTATTTTAACCTCGAAGTAGTTGTAATATGTTGGAAAACGTAGTAATAAGTACATGGTAATAAATGTCTTAAATTGATAAACCACAGAGCCGAAGAGCAAGGCATGTTAAAGAGATAAAGGAGATAAGCCACAAGCATCCGAGGAAGCGTGTTATCTCACAAAATTCACACCTCCCCAAAGAAAGTGTCAGCTACACCAGGGAAGGATCTCTGCCCTCAACTCTGAGAGAATCCAGAGGCTGTGAGAAGGCGCCGTGTCGGCGGGAGGGGGCAGAGATCAAGAAGGGGGGAAGCTAAATAAAGTAAATTTGTCTCTGAGTTTAATGAATATGTAACAGTCTGAGAAGGTACTTAAGTTCTCAATAGAATGAATGAAAGTGCNGGTGCTGGCCTGTCCCCTTCCCGCGGGTGGGGGGGGTGGGGGGAGAAAGCTGTTCCCTCACCATTTCCTGTGCTCGGCGTGGGGGGATCCGGGACCTGCGGGCGACACCACGACTCAGGGGGGTCCCAGCGGATCCCAGGGCCTTCCCGTGGATCCAAATCCCGGTGGGACTCCCCCCGCCCCGATCCCGGGACCCACCGGAGCGGCGGCGGCGGGGCCGCGCTTGCGCTGTCCTATATCCCACTGTAGAGGAGCGATTCCGTGGGGCCGTAAAGCGAGGCCGCCGTTAGCCCAGCAGGAGCTGCCGCCCGCGGGGGCCGCCGCCGCTTTCAGTTCTCCACAGCAGGCCTCAGTTTTCGGGTGGAGCAGCGCGGGACGATGGCGGTGAGGGCGAAAACGGGGGGGGAAGGGGGTGTCAGGAAAATTAATCCACGATACCAGAGGTTTATGTCCAAAAAGGAAACGGAGAAGTCCTGTAATTTCTCTCGAATAAAGGGAGAGGCCATGGGGTGTCTCGAATTGTTGGGGGATGCAGCCCCCTTTTTATCCTAAGTTCTCGGCCGCATCTCCCTCTTCCTTTTCCCCATGGCTGACGTACATAGAAGGTACAGACTTCCCGAATCACCTGCTCCATGCCCCCCTCTAATATGCACTCCTGTTATATAAAAGAAAGAAAAACTTAATCATCATTCTATTAAGTCTTTGTTCTTTTTCTCTAGGTTAGGGAATTTAACATAGCCTTGGCTGAGCAACAGTCTGTGTTGTTAAGTAACATTTTCTAGAACTAAGAGTTTTCTCTGCCTTTCAATCCCTCTTCTTTTTATTTTCTTAATAATTGTCTTTACAAACCTGAATTACCATTAATTTAATCTTTTCTTCCTGGGTCTTCTTTGATCCAGTAACCTCATTCTCTGTCCTTGAGTAGTTTCCATGAACTCCTTTTTCCGCTAATAGAGAATTTAATACCATTCGATGTTGGAGTATTGCATTCCTCATCTCAGTGGATTTGATTCCATCTCCCTCAATACTTTCAACAATCATAAGGAGGGCACTTGGGGGTCCAACAGCCTAAATTCAAAGATAAAGTTTATTCACAAACGCTTTTTCCTGCATATACACCCCCTGTCCTATCTAGGCAATAAGTGCCTGTTTGAGAAGAATGAAGTCGCCATGGACTTCCTTCGTTGTCCTAAAATCCTGTCCCATTATGGACCTCACTCAGGGTGCTGACCCACCATTTAGGTTCAACTGGGCTAGCCACCCATGGCCACTCTTCAGATCTTCCTGGCTCTCCGCAGACCCAACAATTGCTAAGGTTAAAAACTTTTGCTGCTACTTCTCCTAAGGCTGCAAATTGATTCTCCCGCTCTCAGCCCAAACCTGGCTGACAATATAAAAATAGCATTATTAAGGAAAAGATTTTAATAGTGTAATTTAGTTATTTAGTCTAATTCTCCTGGTGTCTTCTGCACCACCTGTGGCAAATGAAGGCACAGAATCTACTTAACATAAAACTACGACAGTGAGGATTAGCCCCCCAGTGACTGGAGATCCAGAAGGAGGGATGCCCATCCAGACTATTTCAGCAGAGGATCTGTGGGTAGGCGCACGGGGCTTCCCCCGATGTCGATGGCCTGGCTGCTGCTCCGGCGCCTTCTGTGCAGGGTCAGTCACGGCCTCCCGTCCTTCTCCTCCAGCTGAGATGTCCAAATCTCCGGAGCCTCAGAGACCTTGAGCCGAGGGTGAGGAGTCCCCCCCTGCTGAGCTGTGCTGGCGGCTGTTTCTGTGCTCAGTGACACTTGGAATGGGCCACGCCACTTGGCCACCACTGGTGCTTCTTTGCACTCCTTAGGCAGGACCCAGTCTCCTGGTTGGATGTTGTGGACAGCAAAGTCCAAAGGCAGGGTCTGTGCCAACCGAGCTTCCTGTCAAAGAGCTTTCACAAGAGACAGGATTCTGGCCACAGACTGTTTTAAATATCCGTCACTAATTTCTACCCTCCCACTAGGTTGAGAATTACAAGGATAAGGAATTCCAAACATCAATTCAAAGGGAGATAATTCAATATTTCTTCTGGCTCTGGCCCTCATTTTTGCCAAAGCTAGTGGCAAGAGCCATACCCATGGCATCTTGGTTTCTACTTCCAGCTTCAAAAGTTGTTTCTTTATTTCTTTATTAATTTTTTTCTGCCCGACCTGAACTCTGGGGGTGCCAGGGCATTCGGAGGTCCCATTATATTCCTAAAGCAGCCTTAACCCCTTGAAGGATCTTTCCTGTAAAATGAGTTCCCCTATCTGAGTCTATTGCTTCGACAATCCTATATCTTGGAATTTGTTCCAAAAATACCTTAATAACTGATCCTGTAGTCCCTGAAGCAGTTGGAAATGCTTTTAGCCACCCTGTTAGCTGACATGCTAGTACCAGAAGATATTTAAACCTTGTTGCTTGGGGCATTTCAGTGAAATTTTCAGTGAAATCCACCTGGCATCTTTGGAAGGGACCAAGGCCTCCCTCGTCTGGCAAGTTTCTTTGTAACTTGGTGTCTGGGGGATGGGTTTTAATCCCCTATAATTTTTGGGGGGTTTTGTTGAGTTTTGTTTTGTGTCCGGGGTGGTCGCTGCTCCGGAGAATCGCGATGAGTGGGAGCCAGGCCGAGGTTTCCACGAGAGTTGGGGGCGGGCGAGGGGCAGCCCCTTTCCTTCCGGGCCGGCTGTTGGGAGTGGCCGTGCCGCTGGTGTCTCTGACCGGGGATCCTGCTGTTTCTGTGGGTTTTGCCTGTTGTTTTTTGTTTCTTTCCCTTCGGCACTGTGACTGGAGCTTGCTGGCTCGCTTCTCTGCTTCTCTGCTGTTGGGGAGCCCAGAGCTGGTGCGTGCCGCGCCAGGACCCGGGACCGGGAGCACCCCGTCCCCTGATGGGGGCCGTCGCCTCTGCACAGCCTGACCCAGGGACCAGCCGTCGCCGGTGAGCAATCCCGGAGAGCGATTCCCCGCTCAGCCCCGCTGTTCTCTGCTGCTGCTTCAGGGCTTCTTGCTACACTAACTTCACACCCGATCACCCCGCAGCTTCGTGCACGGCCCCGGAGTTTTCTGCCACCTCCCGGGGTGAGCCAGCCCTGCCGTTCCAGCCGCTGCTTCCAAGGTTCCTGCTACAGCTCATTTCACTATCCAGAGGGGCACCGGGACCGACTGCCCTGGGAGTTTGTAAAGGAAGCCCCTTTTTCATCCCCTTAATTTCAAAGTTACAGTAATTCAGAGGGAATGGGGTCACATTCTCCATTCCAAGGGAGGTTCCCGCCTTCCTTGGCCAACACCTGTCTTTCAAACCTGGACACTTGGCTATTGGTGTTAGCACAAATCAAGCAACCTTCGACAGCTTGTTTTGCTATACCGAAAAGACCCAAGGCAGGACATCTTGAGGAAGGCTTCTGCCAGTCCTCAGAACTCCAAGGACTCCCTTCATGCACTTGTTTTAGTATTTGTAAGGCCAGAGCTTTTGGTATCCATTGTTTGCCCTCCCTTGTAATTATCCCCAATTATCGCCTTTTTTTCTTTTTTCTTTTTTTTTTTTTGCCACTGCTTTAATTATCTCCAACTCTTCTGGGGGAAAAGACAGTTTCTTTGGCAGTGATTGAGCCACTGGGAGCACAGGGAGGATTTTAGAGAGTTCTGGCAAAAGTCCTGCTTTCCGAGTTTCTTCATCTGCCAGTTGGTTACCTGTTGCCTCCTCTGAGCACCCTGCTTGGTGTCCCCTAGTGTGGATTATTGCCACCCGTTTAGTAAATTCACCCCTTCCAATAGGTGAGTAATTAAGTTCTCATGAGCTAACACCTTTCCCCTGCAGGTTAATAAACCTCTTTCTTCCCATAGTTTCCCAAATGCACGTATCAGCCCATATACATATTTAGAATCAGTAAAAACATTCACTATCTTGTCCCGGTATAATTCACAGGCTCTCACAAGCGCACACAGCTCCGATGTCTGAGCTGACCATGTGGGCAGTAACCTCCCTCCTTTTAATTCCCTTCCATTAACGATAGCTTACTGCAAACTGCCTTCCTTCTATCACCCTTGAGGACCCATCAATAAACACATTTTCTCCCTCAGGCCAGGGAGTGTCTCATAAGTCTTCCCTAGCCCGGGTCTGGAGATCTATCATCTGAATGCAGTCATGGGTTTCTTCCTGGCTCCCCTCTTCAGGGCCACTCAAACAGGAGACTGGGTTAAACCCTTCCCCACTTTTCAATTCTAAGTCCTCCTGTTCCATTAAAAAAGATTCATACTGTAATAACGGAGCACTGGTCATCCACTTAGAGGCTCTCTCAGTTAACAAAGCTTTAACCTGATGTAAAACTTAAACAATCAGATAAACAAAAAACTGACCCCTTGTCAGCTTTCAGGCCTCAGTTACCATCAAGGCCGTGGCTGCACAATTCTGCAGACAGTGGGGCCAGCCTCTGGCCACTGGGTCTAACAGCTTAGAAAAATAAGCAACAGGCCACCGTGTTCTCCCATGCTCTTGCACCAAAATTCCTTTAGCATGGCCCTGTTTAACATCCACATATAATTCAAACTCCTTTTTTGGGTCTGGGAGAGCTAAAGCTGGGGCATTAATCAACCTTTCCTTCAATTTTCTGAAATTCTGCTCTCCTTTGGGTGTCCATACCACAACATTGGGGATATCTTGGGTTAAAAAGCCATACAACGGTCTGGCCAGAACAGAATAGTCCTCAACCCAGGTCCTGCAGTACCCTATTAATCCCAAAAATGGCTGCAGGTCCTTTTTAGTCCTAGGTAATGGTACATCTAAAATTCCCTACACCCTCTCTGGGTCAATACACCACAAGCCTTCAGTCAAAATATGTCCCAAACATTTAACCTTTTTCTCCACTATTTGTGCTTTCTTTTCAGATGCTCTTAAGCCCCTTTTTAGCCAGAAAATTAAGCAATTCCACAGTGGCTTCTTCTACCACTTCCTCTTGTTAGCCTGATAGGAGCAAGTCATCCACATCCTGCACTAACCCAATCCCTGGGGGTGGGGTAAATTCTTTTCATATTTTTTGTAGGGCTTGCCCGAATAAGACTGATGCTTCTGTATACCCCTGCGGAAGGACCGTCCATGTCAATTGTTGTTTTACCATTTTCCCGTTTTTCCTCTTGTTCCCACTCAAAGTATTGTTTACTATCATCTGTGATAAGGCATCCCCAGAAAGCATCCTTTAAATCAAGTACTGAATAGAAGTGATGTGAGGAGGGAACCTGGTTCAAGATGGTGTAAGGATCTGGTACTGTGGGGTGCCTGGGTTTAATAGTTTCGATTATTATTCTTAGGTCCTGCACCATTCTGTAGGTTCCATCTGGTTTCTTAACCAGCAGGATAGGAACATTATAGGGAGACATGCCTGGCTCCAAAAGCCTTGCCTTTAGCAGGGACTCAGTGACAGGCTATAAGCCCTTCCTTCTCTCCCTTGAAAGAGGATATTGCTTTTTAGACACCACTTGTCCCGGTTGCCTTAGAGTAATTTTGAGAAACTCCATATCTAATTTTCCATATTTGCCCAGGACTGCACACACTTCTGGGTTCACTTTAACATAAGCTTTGTCAGGTAATTTACACAGTGTTACAACAGTATTAGCCTCTGTGTCCCCTTTTATAATATTAATTTGCATTCCCAATTTAGCCATTAAATCTCTTCCCAACAGATTGCCGTCGCAGTTCGGAACAAGTAAAAACTCATGCATCTCATATTTATCTCCCACATCCTGTAAAGGTGGTTAGATAAGATGCTCTCACTCATCTTTCCCACTTACTCCTTGAGTAATCAAAGAACCTTTAGACAATTGTCCTCCCTTTGGCATAAAATTCAGGGTAGACCAAGAGGCCCCTGTATCTACCAAAAAGTGTTCTTCCTCGCAGTCTGGACCCACCTTATATTTTATCAAGGGCTCCTGTGTTGTGGGTCCGTGGTATAATGGGAGCCCTTGATTTCAATTTTTTTTATTTCAAATTTTAGTTTGGAATTTTTGAAATGTTCTCCTGAAAAATATTGATGCTACCTCTGGAAATTTTCTCCAGAAATTCTCAACATTTTCTCCTGAAATTTTCAACATCTTTTTTCTAGAATTTTCAAAATTTTGGTCTGAAGTTTTCAGAATATTTGCCTGAAATTGGGGTGACCCCAGAACTGGGTGAGCCCAAATTTGGTGGGACTCCAAAATTTGGTTACCTTCAAATTGGGGCAGTGACCCAAAATTGTGTGATCCTAAAATTGAGAGGGGGTCCTAAAATTGGGTGACCCCAAGATTGGAGTGACCCCAAAAGTGGGTGACCCTAAAATCAAGTGACCCCAAAATTGGCTGTCTCAAAATTGGGGTGCTCCAAAATCAGTGTTTCATATTTGGAGGAAGGAGGTGTAACCCCAAAATTGGCTGATCCTGAAATTGAGGGGGGGCTTCCTTAAATCAGGTGAGTGCAAAAATGGGGTGTCACAAAATCAGTGCGACCCCAAAAGTGGGTGACTCTAAAATTAAGGGGATGACCCCAAAATTGGATAACCCTAAATTTGAGGGCAGGGTCCCAAAATTGGGTGACCCAGAAATCGGGTGATGTTAAAATTGAGGGGCTGACCCTAAAACTGGGTGCTCCTGAAGTTGAGGGGAAGAACCTACAACTGAGGGGGGGGAGTCCTAAAATCAAGGTGACCCCAAATTTGATCACAAAATCGATGCGACCCAAAATCGGGTGATCCTAAAACCCACACTGGGAATCTGTCCTGGGAACCCCCCTTGGGAATCTCTTTTGGGATCCCACACCTGGGATCTGTCCCAGGAATCCGCCCCAGGGACCCACCCTCAGAAACCGTCCTCCCAGAGTCCCCTGCGGTGCCACCATCTCAGGAACCACCGCCGCCATCGCTACAGCCCCTACCACTCTGAATTCTCCACATCAGGCCTCAGCTCAGATGGAGCAGCGCAGGATGACAGGGGGAGGGGAGGGAAATGGGGTAAAATGGGATCTGGGGAGGGTTTGGGGTGAGGGTAGCAGAAATGCCACACTGTGAAAAGCCAGTGTCCATAAAGGAGACAGAGGAGTCCTGCCACTTTATTCGAATAAAGGGAGAGAGTCCACCAGGGCACACGCCCATGGGGTTTTCTCTCTCGAGGTTTGACCCAATTTTGGGTGTTCCTCTCCTATTTTTGAGGTAAAATGACCCAATTATGGGGGTGAAAGGAGCCACTTTTGTGTGTTTTCCCCTCTTTGGGAGAAAAGTGTTCCAATTTTGGGGGGTGAAGTGGCTGATTTTGGGGGTGTGTGTGTCCCAGACATTCACCACCCCCAGCCTGCAAGAGGAGGGACGGGATATCGTGCTGGATTCTGTAACTGTGGATATGATTGAGGCTGCGGTCGGACACTTAGTGGAGCTCCCTTCCGCACCCCCTCCCTCTGAAGTGGCCAGGCTGGAGCTGCCTGTGACACTCACGACAGGAACCATGGAGCACAGTGGGGAGCTGCTCAACCAGGTGAGCGTGGGGGGGAGAATAACCTGAAATTGGGGGGAATAACCTCAAAATTGGTGGTGGGGGGGTAACAACTGCAAAGTTGGAGGGGATG
>VZTD01004182.1:0-11399 GCA_013397725.1 Rhagologus leucostigma | reverse complement strand
ATAGGGGTGGTCATAAAATGTGGGGGAAAACCCCACAAAATATGGAGGGGCTGCTAAACATGGGGAATGGGGGCAGTCCCTAAATTGGGGGGGTTTTGGAGGAACAGCCCAAAAGGGGAGAAAAAGGGGCTAGGGGTGGAAAAAATGGAGCTAATGGGGGTTTGCGGGGATAAAAGGGATTTAGGAGATGATAATAAAAGCGAGATTTGTGGGCAATAAATGGAATTTTTGGGGGTGATAAATGGGATTTGGAGAGTAATGAAAGATGGTTTCGGAGTGCCCTAAATGGGATTTGGGGGAAATATAGATGGGTTTTTGGGGGGGTAATATGGAGGATTTTGTTGGTAATAAATGGGGGTTTGGGGGGATTTTGGGGAGGTAATGAAGAGGATTTCATTTCACCAAAAATGAGTGACTCTAAAATTGAGGGGATGGTCCCAAAATTTGATGATCCTAAATTTGAGGGCAGGGTCCCAAAATTGGGTGACTGAGAAATTGGGTGATGTTAAAATTGGGGGGCTGACCCAGAAACTGGGTGCTCCTAAAATAGAGGGGAGGAACCTACAACTGAGGGAGGGAGTCCTAAAATCAAGGTGACCCCAAATTTGACCACAAAATCAGTGCGACCCCAAGTTGGTGCAGCTCCAGAATCGGGTGATCCTAAAATCGAGGGGATGACCCCAAAATTGGGTTACCCTAAATTTGTGGGAGGGAGGGCCTAAAATTGGGGGTGTACCGCAGAATTGGGGACATGACCCCATCATCAGTGTGTCCCCCATTTGGGGTGACTCCAAAACCATCACGACACCAAAGCTCCCCCGACATCCCCTTTTCCCATATTTTCCAGACATCGATGAGTCCTTTGGACCCGGAATCCAGCCCCGAGTCCCTGCAATTCTCCAACACCAACTCATCCGACTCACATTCCCTCCCCCCCTCCAGCCGCAACTCCCCAAATCAGGAGAACGTGGAGGCGATGGGGGACAGGGTGGTGCTTGAGGTGAGGGAGGGCGGCTGGGGGGTGGTAGAAGGAGACTTGGGAGAGTTTGGGGTGTCCTTAGGGGTTTGGTTGGGAGAGAGATGGGTTTGGAGGGATCCTGGGGTTCTGGGGAGCTGTGGGGGGATGTGAAGACATTTAAGGGGACAAAGGTGGTGTTCGGAGGATCCCCGGGGGATTTGCAGAGTATGAGCAGATTTGGGAGGGAACACAGGTGGGTTTGGAGGGGTGGGGAAGGGGCTGAAGGTGATGGTGGCTACCTTAAGGAGCAAGTGAGGGCGATGAAGGAGATGATGAACAAGATGCTGAAGGAAATGAAGAAGCTGTGGGAGATGATCAACAGGGAGGCGAGAAAGATGTGGAAGCGGATGCAGAGGCAGCGGATGGAGAGAACAAGAACAATGGACATGGAGAACGTGATGAAGATTGACAAGATGAAACATATCAAAATGATGAACACAGACAAGGTTTTGAGGATGATGATGGAGATGGATATGTTTATTATAGATATTATAATGATCGACAATGAGAAGATGAGTGACAAGGTGATAAATACAAACGTGAAAAACATAATGCAGAAGATAATGAGCATGATGTGCATGATAAGGATGATTGAGATGATGAACCTGGAGGTTTACATTAAAATGATGTGGAGCATTATGAAGGAGGTGAGGGGTATGGTGAAGGCGTTGATGGAGATGCTATAGAGGAGGATGAATGTTTTTACCAGTGGGCAGGGTGAGAGACAGACACCAACTTGAGCAATAACATCATTTACTATTGATGCTGTGCTGATTTTTGCCTTTTTCTTTCATATATTCCCTGTATTCTTTACACATATTTGTAGCCTATTACTGCATTAGTGGCTAGTTTTCCCAGTAGTTTTCCATGCCCTCTCCTAGGCAGAAAGACAAAACATATTCCAGGGCTCCTGTCCTCTCTTGGTTCTCTCTGGGAACCAAGGCCAAAAAACAGCTCTTCAAGACACATTTTTATAAACAAAGTACAGCTAGTACCAAGGGGGGGCTCTAGAAAAGGGTTGAACCAGAAGGTGAAACATAGGGGGGTTTTTGAACACTTAAATATATAGATTTTAAATGAAAGCTAGCTTTGCTGAAATTAACTAGAATAAAGAAAAGACACAAAACTTAGCTGGAGTTAATTAAAGAAATTAATGATTAGTCAAGGAAGTTAAGTACAGAATAGGCTTTGATTATCTGATGTTTGTTCAGATGTGCCTATAATAGGTAATTAAGAATCTTTGAAGGAGAAATTCAAAGGAAGGCTTAGACAGATATTAATTCTTTCATTTGCAACTTATTCAAAAGTAGTAAAGGAGGGAACTGGGAATCTTCCAAGGTCAAAGGTATTGTCAAAAACCAGGGAGGCAAGAAGGTCAAAGCGAGGAAGACAAGCCTTTACTTCATCAGAACAGCCCACTCCTTACTTTTACGCCACCAACTCAATTTATTGTAGGAGTTGCACATGCTTAATGACTTTTTGTTAATTTCCATACAAAGCGGGGAATGGGAGGTGTCTATGCTAAATATGCCTTATTGTTATAGATAAATAGGTTCTGTATTGCATTGTAACCTCAGAGCTGTATGTTTCGGAAAGATCCCTGCAGCTTCCTGGCACTGATTAAACATACACTTTCTAACCCTATCAAGTTAGAGAGTCTTTGTCCGTCTCAGGTGGATATCAATATTACATCTATATCCATATTTTAATAAATCAAAGGTAAAATTTTCCTACCTCTTATGTCTCTAACTGGTACTTTTTGTCAAATATGCTAATTTGCTAAACTTATAAAACTGTATTCACCCCCATGGTTGAGGGGCCTTTTGTGGACATTTTTCCATATTTGGCCCTGGAGGCCTCCAATAAAGACCAGCTTTTTTATTACCTCCTATACTAATATTATTCGAAAGTGTGTTGTTTCATTTCTGGGGTCTTTGAGGCATCACTAGGAAACACTTCTTGGTCCAGCAAGGGCTCCAGTGTGGTGAGTCCCCGGTACAACAGCAGATGCTGACACCATTAACAATCCATTTCTAATGTTTCTCTTTTTTACAAATGGCACACTGATTCCTTCCCAATCTCTGTCATGGTGGCTGCCCCCTTACCTTTGGTCTGGGGCTCCCTGCACTTTTTCCGTCAGTAAGAACTGTGCCATTATCGTTTCCTTTACCTTTACCTTTTCCTCGTCCCTTCTTTCGTATACCTGATGTGGCTTTTTAACCAATTCCTGCAAGGGCCCACTCTGCTACCTCTTCAGCCCCTGCTCCCACTGCCTGTGGGCTCTCACCCTCCCACAGCTGCCGAACTCTGCAAAATCACTCACCTCCCTGGTGATTCAAACAAAATTCCTTCTTGTATCAGGCCAGGCTTTGGTGACACACTGTATCTTAAATCAAAGCCGGTCCCTGTAGCTCACACTGTACACCAAAGCTGCTCCCTGTCCTGCCGCAGTGTCCAGGCACCCCGCCCCATCACACCCGTCCGGGCCCCCAGACTGCTCTCCCAGCACCACAAGCTCTGTAGAGCACCAGGTCCCGACAGGAGGGCACAGCCACAGGGATGGGCAGGCAGCCGGGGCGTCCCGCAGCCCCATGGGGATCCGGGGGCACTGCAGCCCCTGCCCGCGGGGGTGGCGGCGTTGGGCACCGCCCGGCGCTGAGCCCCGGCTGCCCCGCAGCCTCGGTTCAGTCCTACACCTCCCCACAGGCCCCCAGCCCATGCCGCCGGTTCTGCATTTCCACACCTGGTCTCGGGGCTCCTCACTATAAAGGAACCCCCTTTAAGTACCCAAATCCTCCACCCCGGCTCCATAATGACCGGGGTAGGGGTAGGGGGTGTAGGAACAATACCTCCCTGTTTTTCCTCTCCTGGAAGCCAGGAATACAAAAGACCAAAGCCACTCTCTGTTTTAGACTGCAGATTTCGAAGATACGGCAGAGGACTTCACTGTTCTTTCCTTATCACATAGCCTTCCACTGCTATTTGCCTTAACCATATTTCTCCACACTCCCCTTAAACCAATCCTTTCCCAAACGAACACCATATTGCCCGCTCTGGGTGTGGATTACTGAGACCCTTTCTCAGCTCCTCTTATTGCCCCCCATTGATCCATGTCCTTAATTACCTCTGTGAGAATGTGCAAACCATCCCAATGTTCTCCAAAGAACCCTCTGGAGATATTTCAGGATCATCATCCCTTTTGCCAGGGCCCCTTCCCAGCTTTACCTTTCCTACCCTCTGTGGGTGCCCTGATTTACCTTTGCAACTCTCCATAGGTGCCTTGTTTTACCTGTGCTACCCTCCATGGGTGCCCTCCCAGGTTTGCTCCCCGAAGATCCCATTGTACTCACTGGTGAGATTTTCAGTGGTCCTTCCCTGTGGACTCTTCACGGACCCCCCTGGTCTGCCACTTGTCTGTCTCCTGGACAGTCTCAAGAACCCAATCAATTGCCCGGTACCGGCCGCCACCAAGGGGAGCTGATCACTGAAACTCGGTGAGATGCCTTCAGCTCCGCTCGCTGCTCGCCGGCCCCAGACAGTGGAAATATCCCGGACAAGAGCCCCCAAATTGTCAGGAAAATTAATCTACAAACATCAGAGGTTTATGTCCAAAAAGGAGACAGAGGAGTCCTGTAACTATTCGAATAAAGGGAGAGGTCATGGGCATTTCCCATGGGGTCTCTCAAATTTTTGGAGGACGCAGCCTCCTATTTACCTTAATTTCCCAGCCGCATTTCCCTCTCTCTTTCCCCATTGGCTGAGGTACTTGAGAGGGACAGACTTCCTGAATCGCTTAATACAAACCCCTTTTCTAATGTGTAACGCCCCCCCCCCATTATTTTCCTTGTGTCTCTGTTCTTTTTCTCTAAATCCAGGGATTAGCACAGTCTTGAGTGAGTAACAGTCTGTGTCAATTTAGTGGAATTCCTATGGAATTTATGGTTCCTCCTGTTCCTTCTTTCACCTCTCAGTATCTGGCTTTATCTACAGCAGGCCCACACTTTGTTTGTAAAGACACCTCTTTCTAATTCCTTTCACTAAAAAGAAATGATGATAAATACCTGTGGTTCAAAAGGCATAAAGACGTACTTAGGAGCAACACATTTACTGACAAAAGATTTAATAAAAGAAAAACTATACTGGAAAAAATCTTTGGTCTGCATTTTCATCAGAGGTTGTTCTTGTTTTTTTAAACTTTAAAATTTCCTGTTTCCTGTGATCTGCTTTATTTTGCACACATTGAAGCTAAAATGAGCAACATCAGGAACAAATCAGCAGTTGGGTGCAATAAATGTGGAACTAATGGAGGATTCACGTGCTTTAGATACGTGTGTACACAGGTGCATAAAAGCATCGCTCCTTTTCGAGGCTGCATTGCAGCACACAAGTAGTAAAATCAGATTTACTCCTGTTTTCACAGGCTTCCTGTGCATCATTGATCAAGAATCTACTCAAGTCCAGTGAGTGATCGAGGACAGATCAAGTGTGTTTCTGGATAATCTATTTTCACTCAAATTTTCCAACTCCTTACACTGCTTTGGAGTGCCAGTGTCCACTGTTTGAGCCAGCAGAGTGAAAATGAGAAGCACAGCTGAACAGAAAAAGCTACTTTTGCCCTCAAAGCAGAGCAAGCAGGAAGGCACACCTCTTGCACACACGAAGGTCTGTTGTCCATTCCAAGAAAAAGGCATCCATCCAAAGTAAAGATTTGTTGAATTCAGTGTAACAATACAATGATTCCAGGGAAAGAGTTGAAAGGAATAAAATTAATGTGTCTTTACAAACAGACTGTGAATCTGCTTGTAGGTGGGGCCAGGGACTTATAGATTGGGAAGTAACAGAAGCAACTATCAACTACAGAGACTTCTTGCTGCAGAGTGAAGTAGAATCTGCAACCAGAAGCATCCATTGAGCACCTCGCACCCAGCATCAGCCCTGGATCCCCCCAGCTCCCATCAGCCAGCCCTGGATCCCCCCCAGCCCACTCACCCAGCTCTGGAACCACCAGCCCCCGCAACCCAGGCCTGGACCCCCAGCTCCTGTCAGCCCTGGATCACAGCCCAGGTCCCATCAGCCAGTCCTTGACCCTGCCAGGTCCTGTCACTCAGCTCTGCAAGCTCCAAGCCCCCAGTAGCTCTGGGCTCCCAGGCACTCCAGTTCCCCCAGGAGCATCACCCCACAGCTGCCTCACTTTTTTGCGGTGTTGGGAATTGTTGCGGTGTGAGGTTCCCTGCAGTGGTATGGCAAGCCGCAGCCTTCCAGGAGAGCGCAGTAGGGGATCTCTTGGGGATAGCAGCTTATGCCGCATCCCGTAGCCTCTTCCAGGCTGCCCCTTGCATGCTCTGGCTAGCTGAAGCCCCGCAACACAGTGATGATAAAGGAGGCAAGAAGGCTCTCCGCATGGCTTTATTTCATGGTGGCTCCCAGAAGCCTAAAGCCAGCATATGTGCTGGCTCCCAAAGGCAGAGGGCCAGCACATGGCATGGTTCCCCCAGGAAGAACAGAGAGCGAGTCACACGCCATGCAGCCTCGTTTATCTGGGGGCGAGGGGGGCGGAGAGAGCACATGGACCAAAGGTCACAGGGCACAGGGGTGGTACATGGGTGGAGTTGGGGTAAAGGAACAAATAGGAAAAACTCAAGGGAGCGGTTAGGACTAGGGGCGGGGAAGAGAGAGCCATGTGTAGAGGGCAGGGAATTTAGTAAGAACAGGAGTGTGGGAATACAACACCACAGGGAATGGTGCCCTCAAGCATGGAAATGTCCCATTGGCACCTGGGTTCCATGAGACCCTGCTGTGTTCCAACTGACAGATTGGAATCAGATTCCATGGAGTCACAATGGTCACTTGGGTTCCATGAAGTGGGTTTCCCCGCTGTTTTGACAACTGACACTTGGATCCTTGAGATTCCATTGCCCCACAAGGTTCTCCTTGGTTCCAATAGGCCCCTCTGTGTCACAATGGCCCCTTGTTTCCACAAGCCATGGCAAGGTCCCAGTTGCACCTGGGTTCCATGAGGCCATGCTGTGTTCACAATTGACCCTTGGTTCCATGAGATTCCATTGCGTCACAATGGTCTCCAGGTTTCCATGAGGCTGCGCTGTGTCACAATGGACATTCGATTCCACAAGAGCTGGCAATGTCCCAGTAGCACCTGTGTCCCCTGAGGCCCCACTTGCTCAAAGCAGAGCCTTGGTTCCATGAGATCTCACTGAGTCACAATGTCCTCCTTACTTTCATGAGAGCCAGATGTGTTGACAGTTGTACCTTGGTGTCGCAAGCCGTGCCGGGGTTTGCTGGGTGGTGAAATGCTGCGACCTTCTGAAAGTGCCTCCAGGACGAAACCACTTTTGGCAGGGTCACTTTACACACACCCACGCACTGGCTAGCTTCTTCGACAGATCGACAACAAAGAGATGGGAAGGACTTCTGTGTAGAGTTCCAGGAGTCAGGTTTATTACAGAACCTCACACGTGAAAGGTTCCAGGCATGAAAGCGAGGAACAATGAGGGGTGGGGGGGGGTGGTGTCTAGGTTTTTATACAGGAGCAGGGAGAGCATCAGGGACCAATGAGCTGAGGGCTTGGGGGCAGTATATAGGCAGGGCCAGGGTAAGGGAACCAATCGGGAAACCCTGAGGGAGGGACAAAGGGATAGGGGCCAATGAGAAAACAGGGATGGGAGAACTTTCTGGGGGCCTTGACATATAAGGGAAAAAGGGGCAGAGAAATCAATGAGCCAATCAGGGAAACAGAACTGGGGTACATTAGCATGGTAGAACAAAGCATCCTGGGAGGCCTTTCCTTCACCCTAACCTGGGGAATCTCTCAGGGTCTGTCCCTTTACTGGACTCTCTCATTCCCTGACTGGGATGATCACTGGCTCCCACACCTTAGTTCCTTGAGATTCCATTACATCACAATGGTCTCCAGCATTCCATGAGGCCCTGCTGTAAAACAGTGGAAACTTAATTCCATGATTGTCCATTCCATCACAATGATCTCTTGGATTCCATGAGGCCCCGCTGTGTCACTAGGGAGCCTTTGTTCCTTTTTTCCCCATTGTGTCACAATGGTTTTCAGCGCTCTATGAGGCCTCAGCACAAAACAGTGGACACTTGCTTCCATGAGATTCCATGGTGTTCCAGTGGTCTCCTGGCTTCCATGAGGCCCCACTGTCTTTCCATTTGACACTTGGTTGCCCAAGATTCCATGGCGTCACTGTGCTCTCCTGTGATTCATCAGGCTGTGCTGTGTCACAGTGGACACTTGCTTCCTCAAAGGCTGGAGATGTCCCAGTGGCACCGGCTTTCCATCAGGCCGCGCTTTGTCCCAATGGGGCCTTGGTTCCATGAGAATCCATTGCCCCACAGTGGTCTCCTGGGTGCCATGAGGCCTTCTCTGCCACAAAGGCGCCTTGTTTCTCCAGTGGTGTAGCAACAGGAACAGTAACAGAAGGGCACTCTGACAAGGACAACCCTGAGCACTTCTTTGTTCCATGAGATTCCATGCATCAACATGGTCTCCTTGGTTCCATGAGGCCCTGCTGTGCCACAATGGATTCTGGGTTCCATGAGCAGTGGCACTTTCGCAGTGGCACATGGGTCTGAAGAGGCCCTGCTTTGTCACTATGGAATCTGGGTTCCATAAGCCTTGGCAATGTCTCAGGGGCACCTGTGTTCCATGAGATCCCGCTGTGTTCAAAAATGAAACTTGCTTCCATGAGATTCCATTATGTCACAATGGGCCCTTGGGTTCCATGTAAGTAAGGAGAACATTGAGACGCAGCGGAATCTCATGGAACCAAGGCTCTACTTTGACCAAGTGGGGCCTCATGGGACACAGGTGTCACGTGGTCATTGCCAGGGCACCCAACTGCTGATTTGTTCCTGATGTTGCTCATTTTAGCTTCAATGTGTGCAAAATAAAGCAGATCACAGGAAACAGGAAATTTTAAAGTTTAAAAAAACAAGAACAACCTCTGATGAAAATGCAGACCAAAGATTTTTTCCAGTATAGTTTTTCTTTTATTAAATCTTTTGTCAGTAAATGTGTTGCTCCTAAGTACGTCTTTATGCCTTTTGAACCACAGGTATTTATCATCATTTCTTTTTAGTATTTATTATGACTTTGGAACCCCATGTACAACACACTAATGCAATCAGAAGTAATTTTCTATCCCAAATAAACGGAAAAACTTGTTTCTTCATCCCATAGAGACTAAATCCTCTGTGTTTGGGGTCGCATCTCACACAGCCGGTCCGGTATCTCCACAGGGGATTTCTGTCCTGGGGCAGCTGCATGGCGATGGTGACATCCCCGAGCATGGCCAGTGGGGCCGGTGTCCGAAGCCGTTTGGGANGCCAGTGGGGCCAGTGTCCGAAGCCGTTTGGGACTGCACTGGCGTTCTTTAGCAGCAATGTCTGTCTTTATCAACTCTGTCTTTATTCTCTGTCTTCGTTCACTCTCTCTTTATTCTCTCTCTTTACTCTCTCTCTTTCTCTTTATTCACTCCGTCTGTAATCTGTCTTTACTCTCTTTCTCTTTACTCTGTCTTTCTCTTTATTCATTCTGTCTGTAATCTCTGTCTTTACTCTGTCTTTACTCGCTCTCTCTTTACTCTCTGTCTTTCTCTTTATTCTCTCTCTCTTTACTCTCTCTCTCTTTACTCTCTCTCTCTTGACTCTCTCTGTCTCTCCCCGCAGCCGAGCGGGGCTGGCGGGAGCCGCGCTCCCCTCAGAGCCCCTGAGGGCGGCAGCAATGGCGGCGCCGCTCCCTCAGCGCCGCCCCGGCCCCGGCGGGCGGGGAGCCCTCGGCAGCGCCCTTGTGGCAGCAGGGAGCGAGCCCCGGCCCCGGGCTCTGTCCCCGTGGCGCCGCAGAGCCCAGGGGGACACGGGCAGGGCACTCGGCGCCATCGCCCCCAGCCCCGAAGCCCCTTTGGAACCCGGCCCGGGCTCGCCCCCGCCTCCTCCCGGGCCCTGCTGGGCTCGAGCTGTTGCTCGGCGCTGGGTGCGGCTCTTGTGCTCGCCCCGAGCGGGGTTTGGTTGCAGCCCGGGCTGCTGAGGATCGCTCGGGAAATGGCACTGCCAGGGCAGTTTTTAAAAGGATCAGCCCGCTGCTTCCTTTGTGCTGTGCCTTACGCCGCTGTTTTATTCTGCTTTTAGAGCCGGCCTGTGAAGAGAAGCCCCCCAAGAGAGCGGAGCTGAAAGATCCGAGACCCTCGCCCTGAGCAAGGGATGGAACAGCACACACTGCTGAAAAGATTCCAGCTGTTCTCAGGGCACACAGAAAGCTGAAACTGTTTCACTTGCTGTTTTGGTGGTCAATGTCAGCTTTCAATAAAATGTCTTAGATTGATGTTTCCTGAGCTGGTGACAGCCTTTTAAACGCAGCCTTCTGCCTGACCCCTCTGCTGTTGTAGTTCCATGGGCAGAGGTTGTTGTCTTTTAGCCCTTCCCATGGGCAGGCCCGTGTTCAGCCATCTCCAGGACAGCGGGGCCCCACCCCACGTCCCTGTGACCTGGGAGGACAAAAATCATCACTCCAAATGTCCCCTTGCTCCTTCTTCCCAGGCATTTGGCCCTGGCAGTGGGGTTTGGCTGCTGGTTGCTGCAGGAAAAAAGAGACCACTGTGGCACTGTGGGGCCTCATGGAACCAAGGGCTCATTGTGACACAGCAGGGCCTCGTGGAACCTTGGAGTCCAAAGGTCTAAAATATTCCTTGCGTGGTTCTGCCTTGGGGAAGGGGAACTTCCTTGGTGCCAGCTTGGGCTTTGCACACACTTGAGGAGTGTGCCTGTTTTCAATGGGTAAACTTAGAAGTTTTAGATTGCTGCAAACAAAAAGAAGGAAAACCCCTCTTTGCCTGAGTGCAGCCAGTTCTCTGAGCAATGCAGGTCCCAGGTGAGTGAGGAGAGACAGGATGGGGTTGGGAATGTGGAGCAGGGTTGTCCACACTGGGTCAGACCTCAAGGCACAGCTTCTCTGACCAGGCCAGACCTCCTTAGGAGAAACCCTGGATCAGTATCAGCCACACAGAATGCTGCAATCACCTCTTCTTTAAAGAGAAAAATAGGAATATGGATTTATTAGAAGCTCTTTGAAATATTTCTCCATAACTATAATAGGAAACCTTCCTAATGAACTGCACCAGAGCANGTAGGAAACCTTCCTAATGAACTGCACCAGAGCAGAGGGAAATCAAGGCAGAGCCAGGGTTTGTCAGGACTTGCTTGATCCTAATGAGCCGCATGGTGCATTTGGTACTGAGCCCTGGAACCTCAGGGCCTGAGAGGAGATTGTACAAACCTCTCATAGAGTTGGTATCAAAAGGGAAACACGAAGTACTTTAAAAACCTGAAGTACCTTGAAGCATTAATGAGC
>VZTD01004181.1:36123-78250 GCA_013397725.1 Rhagologus leucostigma | reverse complement strand
GTTGTGTTCTCTTCTATGCTGCCAGTTTCAGGGATTGATGGGGCAAGAAACTGGAAAACCAGGCTTTGAAGCTGGTGTTACCAGCAGAGTTCTGAGGGTTTTACCACAGGTCAGTTTTTATGACACCAAGCCTCCTGAAAGTAAATGGGGTCCACCTGCCTTAAGGAGGGAATCTTAGCTCAGGATTTAGCAGGGCTCATTGAGAGAGCTTTAAACTAGGTTTGAAGGCGGGTGTGGACATAGGCTTTGCAGAGATAAGGTTACAAAGACATGGTGGGATACCTCACACGACTGAAATGTTGTCATGAAGGGCCACACGTTGCTTACGAAAGAGACCAGAAAGGTGCATTGGTGGAGCTTCCCTCTGTGTGAGGAAACGCTTGGAATGTATCAAGCTCTATCTGGGGTGGATGATGAGGGAATCGAGAGCTTATGGGTCAGGATAACAGGGCAGGCTAGGGTGACATTGTTTTAGGCATTTGCTACAGGCCACCTGATCAGGAAGAAGTGGATGAGGATTTCTACAGGCAGCTTGAAGCAATAGGCAGAAACTGATACACAGGAAGTTTCACCTGAACTTGGGGAAGAACTTCTTTACTGTGTGAATGACCGAGCACTGGAACGGGCTGCTCAGAGACGTGGAGTCTCTTTCACTGTAGATTTTCAAGAAACATACAGACACAATCCTGTACCATGTGCTCTAGGATAGCCTGGCTTGAGCAGGGAGGTTGGACAAGATGACCCACTGTAGTCCCTTCCAACCCTACCGTTTCCACGCTTCCGTTAGGAAATAAAACAATTCTAGTCCTTATGGTTATTATGAAGTAGTTGGAAAAGTCAACTATACTACACCCTACAGACATTAAAACACTACTAAAATCTTAGCATTTCTGAACTTTTCCCCCTCCTTGATCTCTCAGTGGCTTGAAAGCAGTTTCACAACATTTTGGCAATTTGAACCATGTAAGCTTTGAAATATGACAAAATTGAGAAGAAATAGTAGGGCTGGAGTCCCGTCAGTTCACCACTACATTATGTAGAAAACAGGTTTTTTTACTGTCTGTATTCACTAATGTGCAGATGCGTCTATTAGCTTTTCATCAGCAGCGTTATCATCACTCCTTTTTCTATTGCAGGCCTCCTCCCAGCTTTTGCTAACAGGGCTGCAGTGTCTTTAGAGATGACAAGTGCAATTCCATCATCGTTCTCTCTCTTCTGAACTTCTGTCTGCAGGCCTCTCTCAGCAGCTAACCTACTCCCTGCTTTCCAGCTGGTGGGCAATTGCATTCTAGTATTTTCTCAATGTATAACCCACTGCTGTGAGAGAGCTGCATTTCCTGCGTTAGAGCCTTCCTCTCTCAGGCCATGTTACATATACAGGGACTGTGAGGTTACTAGTTTCTGTGTCAGAGTGAAAATTAGATGGAAAATGCTACAAGCATGTCTTATACAGGCAGGCTGTGTGACTGCTCTTTATCAATCTGGCTGAAGTGTGCCAGTGCAAACACAAAAGGTCATCACTATTTCACCTCTCTGCGCAGTGGTTATCCCTTCCCATAATGCACGATGGCAGATACAGGTACTGAGCCCTGGGAAAAGCACCTATTCCTTGATCTCAAGGAAGAGAAGACCTGCCTACTGTCACCAGCCATACCCATCCCCACTTTTGACTGCAGAATGGACTGGAATGGTATGCTCCTTGCAAAGCACAGCGTTCCCGTGCAGAAAGGATACACCTGGAGACATCTATATCCGTGAGGAAATTCATCCTAGCCATTCAGATCACTCTGTTCTGTTTTCCATAGTGAGAAAATGGCTTAAAGTAAGGGCATGCTATCACAGAACAATGATACTAAGAATAGTATGTGGTGGAAGAAATGTGTTCAGGATATGAGCAAATGCTTAGCAAAAGCTGCAGGAGATTATTTCACCATGGAATAGAAACTTGGCTCCCTGCAACAGCTTTGCAGCATGGACCAAAAAAATCAGACTATCCAAACTGCATGAAGGTACACTTAAGGATAAATAGAAGCATATTCTTGGTTTTGCAAAACACATAGGCTAAAGACATAAGATATTGGATCAGTTGCACTCCAACCTAAAGAGAGGGAGAACAAAGTAAGTGAAATGGACCCAGATTTACGGACTCTTCCTTACTCTGAACTTTTCTTGCTAATTCCATTCTGTAAAATGAGAGGAAATGCTACTATGTTTGTTTGAGCATTTTACACTGGCAGAAATAGCTTTGGGGCACAGAATAATAAGCAAAGCTGTTTGCAGGGAGAATAGTCTCACTTTCCATTTCAACCCACAAGATGTCAAGCAGATTTGTCTGCAACCAGGTATCACTGGCTCAGAAAGAATTTGAAGCTCAAATTCTGCTTTTGGCCTGAACAAGAGCAAACTCTTAGAAATTCTGTGTGATCTGAAGGTGTTACAGTAAAAAAGGCACCAAGAATACCAGCACTTCTATTTCCAAACAGCCCCAAGAGTTTAGGAGCTCTATTTTCAGTTTGAACATTTTCTAAGATGGCAGCAAAAGAGGGAAAGCAGACTGTAGCAGCTGAATGCCCTGGAGTCCCAAGTGTTGCTATGTTTCCTTCATGGGTCCTTTTGAATCTGGTCAGGCAACAGAACAGGAAATGGAGACTCGGCAGTCCTGTGGGTCAGGGTACAGGGCATAGACCTCATGAGTTCAGGAAATGTGCTCTCACCTGGAGACAACCCAGGCAGAGCAACAAGCGGCGATTTTCCAGCCACACTCAGCTCTCTCAGTGACTTTCTTAATGGGTCTTACCAGGAACTTGGTTTTACAGAAACTTAATCTCCAGTAGCTTCCTGCTTTTTAAAACCTCTCCATAAATTCTGTATTTGTTCTATAGCCTGCAGCAATAGTTCCTTCGTTTTTTTAACATTACAGTGTAGACAGTTTTCAGATTGTTCTCTACCATGCTTTGTATTTTTGTACAGGGCCTTTAGTTTCTGTTCAGCTTTCTAGATAGTGGAGATGAATAGGTATGTTCTGACTAATTAATCCTAATTAAATCTATTTGTTTTAATATAGGTCACCTGCAAAACCTTTTTGAAAAGTTTTGTTCCTTCTAAGAAAGGTTTTGCTCATATAATTTTATTTGTCCGGTCCCAAGTGAAAATCATTTTCAAATAAATGCATTAATCAAGAAAAAAAATATCACCTAGTTCCATGTAGTATGTTCCATCAGTATGATTTTTACTGAGAATTGTCAGCACAGCTGCAGAGTTACATCAGGTCAGTGCTTTAAAAAGACAGGTCTTCAAAAACATCTTTCTCTGGGGAAGAACATAGTCTAAACAGCAATTTGACTTCATCAGCTCAAGAGTGTAGCCGTGCAAACATCCAACCCAACTGCTTGTGGATGGGGGAACATTTTTGGTAACAATGTTCAGGATTTAAGTATAATGGGTTTTGAAAGATCCACTCCTACTATCCCTTACTGCAGTAAATTAAACTCCAAATATAATAGAGATCAGAATACACTTTTACTTTGATTGGCAGTACTTCGCACACAATTTGAAGTTTAGCAGGTGCTCACAGTGCTCAGTCAAGGCCACCACATTGCTGTCCAGCATGTAGCACCCCATAGCCTGCATTACATAGCTGCAGCATTTTGGTCCGAGTAACTGCATCCTGTTTACAGTAAGTCTGGCAATTTCTCCTTCAGCCTGTCTGGCCTCACAATACAAGAGAGTATCTGCCTATTTTCTCTGCCAATGAAAAAACATTCACCATGGTGATGATTTTTCAACAGAAAAGGCTACAGAACCAATATAACACTGTGTCTTACAGTGTTACAGGAATCTATCAGAGTCTATTCTTCTGGCAGGTGGCACTGATTTGGAACAGCAGTGTGGAAATAAATACACTTCCCTGTCTCCAGCTTAATCAACATTGCTGGGTGAGGAAACAAATACCTCTTTATCACAGCCTGAGCTCTTCATTTCTTCACATGGTAGAAAAATAGAGAGAAAAACCCCACAATTATAAATCTTCTGGAAAGAAACATCACATCTTCACCTCTTAACTTTCCGTCTCTACTCTCCAAGCATCTTAAATAGCTGCAGTAATTATTGAATTATATGCACTTCGTCGCAGACAGCTACTGCAGGGAAACACACAGCCAGTGTGGCTGAGATGCAGCGACAGAATCAAGACATATCCCAAAGGGATACGAGCAATTTCAAGAGGAGGCAGTGGCACAAGGCTTCCCTTGGTACATGTCCTTACCCGCAGCCCAGTCTGCAAAAAGACTGGGTGTGCCAGTGCCAGGGGCAACCCGGTGCCCAGAGGGCTGCTCTCAGTCCCTGCTGGGCAGCAGCCCTGATTGCTTTACAAAGCCACCCAGGTCTGCAGGCAAGGGCAGCACCAAAGCCTCCTTCCTGGGCTGCAAGGTCTCCAAACAAAAGCATGAGCCAACTCGCTTTCTCGCTAGCTGTGTTGGCTGGTCCCACCACACTAGTGATTCAGTCAAATTTTCAGATACTTCTACTCCTTTAGAAGGTGTGGGGACATTTACTGCCTTTTTTTTTTTTTCCTCCCCACTGAATTTGAGGCAGACAAATGATTATAAGTTGCAGAGGGCTTATCCACTAGCTGTATTTTTCAGCTGATGCTTATGGACTGTGAAAATTAGATCATTCCAGTCTGCAAGCAGTGCACAGGAGTGGTCCCTTCTGTTTAATTCTGGATGCCATTACCACACGAGCTGCACCAGCTCTGTATTTTCTGAAGACCAGCAGCCTACTTAGCTGCCAGCTTTGAGATAACTGGTTTTCCATGGCTGGGAATCCCAGGTATAAGCCACCATCTGTGGTAACAAGATCCACATAGTCTGCGTATTTGCATCCTAGCAGTATTTTTCATAATTAAACAAGACAAAGGTTGACTTTCTTAGTTACACACAACAACAGAAATATTTTCACTAGAAAATGTAAGCACACATTTTTTATAGAGGTACTTTTGATAACATAAAAAGAGAAATATATCTGATACAATCCTTCTTCACTACTTAAGCAACCAAACATAACTGGTATCTGTAAGGGAAAGTTTGAGGATCCAAAATTATTCTGAACTAAGACCTTGCAGAGATGCTGGGGAAAAGAACTTGAAAATCTGGTCTCTTAATTGCAAATAGTTTTTGCAGCAGAAACATGTAATAACACATCAAACTGCTTTCACTTGTGAAGTCCCACTGGTATAAACCACATCATGTAGCAATGAATACCCAGCACTGATTTAGATATTCTGACTCTAAATCATCCTCTCCCTAAGCTCAGAAACGTGCTTGGGAGAACTCCAGCCACATATCCACTGCAAGAAGCATGCAGCAAATAGATCACAAGTTGTCAGGGACCAGGCCCAAGATGAGAGAAATGTGCTTGTTCTTTCTGCAGTCATTTTCGGAGTGGATTCTGCCAGGCTTCTCAAAGTCTGCCTCTGCAGGCAACTTCTGAAAAGCCCCAAGAGTCCACATAGTGTGATGGAAGCAACAGAGCCTGAGCTTTTCTTTCTGGCTGTGTGATCACGAGAACAAGATGGAACAGCTGCTGTCAATCATTTCTAGCTTGGATAAGGAAGAGTTTGGTAGAACTAAACTGAGTCAATCTCTTCCGCCTCTCCTCTCTTGAACTGTTTCCTAACAGGCTCACTAGCCATCCTAAAATAATGGACATTCCTATAATTTTCTCAGTTGATTATCTTTGGATAAGTTATACTATCTACCCACAGCATTGAATCACAGCCTAATATTTTTTGTAGCATATACATTTATTAGGTATTTCAGAAAGATAAAGTAGGCTCCCATTGGCTTCAAAAGCTTGAGGAAAAAAGAAAGAAGAGTAAGTTTGAAAATAGAAACACAGATATTGGAAGTCTGACCCTCATAAATACCTGAAGTCCATGACAAACCTGGCAGAGTCAAGTGCTGTGCACTTACTCAGACTAATGAGTTATGACAATGTAACAGCAACTGTTTTAGAAGCCATCTTTGAAAAATCTCTGATGAGATTTAGAGCAGAATAATTTTGTGAACTGGGACATGGCACTGATAATCAAACCTCTGAGACAGGTGTGAGATTTTCACAAAAACCTCTCCATCCTAACTGGCAATACTATCTATAGCTTAAAAGTCTTACAACACCCTTGGACAAATGTGCTTCAATCTTTACATGTGTAGCAGCAGTCATAAATGTTTTGCTTATACAAAGGGTAGTCACATCCAAGGATATGTTTCTGAACAAGGCTTTGAGTTCTGTCTCAGAGGAAGCTGTATCTGTCAGCTACACTAAATCCTGCAATTCTCAGGCAACTTCAAGAGGTTTTGGTTCATTTCTTTTGTGAGAGCTCTCTGTATTCAGTCACAACTTCGTGTTATCATTTGTACACCACAGTCATTAAGTATGATATTTGTACCCACCCTTTGCAACTGACACAAATCTCTTCTAAAACCTGGCTTAAAAACCCAACAGTTGCCGCATCGCTTATTAAAGCTACATTTCACTATAGCTGTTGTGAGAAGACGTTTAGAAAGAGGTAGGTTCAAAGATCTGCTCTCATCATATGGAGCCGAGTCCCAACAAGACCGACCCATTCTGCCAACAGAGAAAGTCTAAGGATGTGGTAGTTCAGGCAGCAGGACTCTGCCCTGTGTGCACAGAACCCACCTCAGGAGTGCTCCCAAGCAAGACCCACAGTGCAATATACAGCAGCCTTTAGCAAAGAGAAAGGAAAATGCTGGAAGACCTAACCCTGAAAAAATTCACTATGATCTGCCTTTCCTTTGGACTATCACGTGAAGATATAGTAGTGCAGAAAGAAAATGTAGTGCACTTGCACTCCTATTTTTCGCCAGGCTTCTGAGCAGTGACAGAGAAATAAGTAAAAAGTTAATGGTTGGAGTTGGAGGAAGTAATCCAATGGTCCAACTCTCAACAGCTTAGGCTCTTTGTTTCCATGCGCAAGCAGGAACACAATAATGGCCACAGTAGGCTGGACTCAGGGCTGACTTCTGTCCCAAAGCATATACTGTGGACACTCAGCTCATTCAAAGGACAAAACAGAGCTTCAGAGGCTGAGCCCATCTGTCCCTCTGACTCTGAGGAGCCCTGGCTGCTATCTCAGGTACACAGAGCTGAACATATGTCCCTTTTCCCTGTCTGTCTGAGGAGTGACTAAGCTTAGTGCGAAACGAGGAAGTATCACACTTCCCACAGAGCTGAATGACAGGAGGATCCAACCCTTTAATTGCACCAGATTGTGATGAGCTTTAAGGCAACATCTTGGTAATAAATGTTAAAAGTATTGCCAAGATGTGGTGCCTGTGGACCAGGACTTAGAGAAGACAGGGTATGGGAAAAATGACAACCTGTAAAGGGTTGTCAGGATGTCTCTGGTCTGACACACTTCTCCATTAGCCCAAAGCAAAATTTGAACTTGCTTTGAAATCAGGTGACAAACCTCTCCTGGAGCCAATGGCACAGGATAACACCCAGGCCCCTGGTGCATTACGAATTAAATCAGCAGACCTAATTTGATCATCAGGTCAGCCTATCTGGCCTTGAATGAGTGTTGGACGTCAAGATGTGAGCTTCACGGGAATTTACCTCAGAAGCTAAATGCTGCCTGCACCTTTCATGAGTGGGCTAAGACAGTAGTCCATTCTTCACACTTAACTGATTTTACCACTGCAAACCAAAACACCCTCTTTTCCCCCACTCCTCTCCTGACCATCTTTTCTGCTAAACAGTGTCTCTGGTGAAGAAACTGACGACTGTGCTTGACTTTAAATTCACATACCAATAATACAGCAGTATCTGCTAACAAGAGAATAATCAGAAACTGACATGAAAAGAAAGATCAATTTACTATAAATACAGCCTCAAATGAGATAAATATACTGATACCAATTTAATTTTATAAAGAGAAAGCATGCAGATAAAAGTTGTATTTATAGTCAAAGAAATTTTATTGCCCTAATAATGTATTCATGAGGTCAAAGTGAAGACAGTGGCTGAACGTGACCTAAGTACTTTAACCCCAACTCAAAACTGTGTAATTAACTATGTTGATTATCGTCATGCCAAAACAAGGTGAGGCACAGCTGGAGACAGAAAGTATGTTCTAGTAATTGAGAGATTTTTCACCAATAAAAGACAAACAAATAAACCCTGCCAAGTTACAATGCATACTTCAATTTTCCATGGGCATGCTTTATTTTCCTTCTGTGCAGCTACTCCCCCTGTAGTTTTAGTTTATGAGACAAGGGCATTGTATCTTGAGAGGAAGTGCTAAACAGCTTTACTTCAAACACTGCTGTTACTCTGCCACCGCGCTTCTTGTCTGTTCCCATGATCTGAAGCATGTTAGTTCGTTCTCAAAACAGCATAAAAAAATGGAAAGTTAAGTTGGGACAACATTTCTCTTTTGAAAACATGCATGCATTTTATTTGTCACATGAAACTCAGGAATTGTATGCTGTTTCCTTCAAAAAAAGGAGAGGGGAAGTAGTGTGATAATCAGTATTTTGGAGAAAATACTGATCAGAGAAGTCTCTAATTATGTACAAACTAAGAACAACTCTATAAAGGTTTGAGGCTACTCTACATAATAATACTGATAACAATAATAATAATAAAGTAGCACTCACTTGGAATAAAGGAACCCTAAAAATATTCTACAGGTAAAAAATAATCAAAGCTTTTGTAGAACTTGCAGTTTATAGGACCTTCTTCAGGACCTTTTTGGATGTAGTCTTCTCTCCATCTGTCTTAAGAGAAAAGCTTAACAATTGCAGTAGCTAATGTGCCAGTAAGACATGGCAAATAAAACTCCAGGGTTTGGAACATAAATACTTGAATAAACCTTTTCCACTACTGCAGCTTTGGTGGTGGATCTTTTTGTGAAACAGTATTCATGATGATCTCCATCTGCTTGGGGCAACAGCATAGTCAAAGACAAGGGCAGTAAGCATGAGTCATTAACCAAATTGCTCTTGTATATATGTACACTGAACACCCACAGGCCAAATTACACAGAAACAGCCAACCTATCACTTGTTCTAATTCAGTGTAACATAATAGCAGAAAGATTTGCAGGGTGGCAATATCTCATTGTGAAAAACAAGTTTTAAAGAATTGGTGACAGATGGCTATACAGGAAATCAAAGGTAATAAATACAGGCTTTAGCTTTTAGAATTAGATACTGAATTATCTGTAATACAGCATTCCCACCTTTCCAAAAAGAGTGTATTTAGTAATCCACCAGAGTTACACAGAGTCCTGTCTACACTCAACTGAAGGAAACGTGCTTTCTATTCTATGATAATAAAATCATAAAATGATAGCATTATAGATGACTTTCAGTTGGAAGGGACCTTTAAAGTCCATCTAGTCCAACCTCCCCTGCAATAAGTAGGGACATCTTCAATTTGATCAGGTTTCTCAGAACCTTTTCCAATCTGACCTTGAATGTTTCCAGTGATGGTGCATCTGCCACCTCTCTGGGCAACCTGTTCAGGTGTTTCACTATCCTCAACATAAAAAATATCTTCCTTATATCTAGTCTGAATCTACACTCTTTTAGTTTAAAACCGTTAACCCTTGCACTATTCCTACAGTCCCTACTAAAACGTCTGACCCCATCTTTCATATAACCCCCTTTCCATACTTGAAGACTGAAACAAGGTCTCCGTGGGGCCTTCTTTTATTACCTTCTTTCTATTCCTGCTACTGATGCTCAGAGAGAGAAATCCATTTTTCAGAAAGCAAATGTCTCATACTTACTCTGGCTGATTGGTTGATGTTGTCTACAAACATCTTGGGACCCCTAAGATGTCTTGTACGTCACCTAGTAAGTCATTTGCAAAGAGCGGCAGTGAGTGCTCTGCCATGCACCGGCAACTGGGACTTTGGCCCACCCTATGCACATGCAGGAGGGCAAAGGAAGAGCAGGAAGACATGTACTTTCGTGGAAGCAGCAGTCGAGGACAGGAAGGGGCAGAGTAGTTACTGTGCAAGGCACCATCCGTATCCGGAGTTCATTCCACAGTATAGCTCACCAGAAGGGTCCCACTGAGACATGGTCCAAGAAGACTGATCCAGACAGCTTGGCAGCAGACTCCTGCTGTCAGGAAAATCCTGAGCCAGAGGTCATGTACAAGACACAAACTGCCATAGAAGCAGCACATCTCCAGACCCTTTCCAGATCAAAAGACTGTGCCCAACAGCTACAACTTGTGACAAGGGCTGTGTCTGGGCTCCCAAACCAGGAGAGGGCCAATAAAATTCACATATGAGCAGCACAATGCAGGTGCTCTGAAGTGCCCATGAACGAGCAGCACACATAATGAATGCAAGAGCATGTTACTGACTTCAACACTTGCAGTGCTTGTTCATCTGCAGAAATGTCCCATAGCAGGAAAAGATGATTTGGAGGACTTAGTGCTTTTCTGTTTCTTAGAAGAACATAGAAGGCCGATAGTGTGAGGGCTAAACTTTGTAGGATTCTTCAGACACAAAAATGTCTTAGCTGTCCTGTACATAAAGCAACTACAACTGAAGGTCTGTGAGTAACAGCAAGAAAATAGCACTGCACAAGGATGCTGATGAACTCTTGTATTTGGTTCTGGGCAAAAATCTCAAAGTAGACTGAAATTAAATTGGAAACAAATATGGTGAAGGTATAGAGTGAGGCCTGCCTGAGCTGAAAGGACTGAAGGACTGGAGTTGTTTAGCTTAGCAAAGCAAAGACTGGAGAGAGTATGTTCACTGTCTATAAATTGATAGGGGCTAAACATCAGGGGAAGAACAAAATTATTTGTGGAAAAGGAGAGTGTTGGCACAAGGAGTGTCTCAAATTGGTTTTGAATATATTTAAGCTGGCATTTTGAAGTTTTTCCAACCACAGGCGTGAAGCTTATTTAATAGTTGAAAGGAGGATGAAATCCAAAGGTACTTTTATGCTTAGATTCAAGAAAGGTCTCAAATTATCAAGGCTGCTTAAGATTACTGCTTAAGATTGCAAGAGACCAAGACAAGAAGGGTGAAGAGCACTGTCTTCATTTTACATTTCTTGTCAGGTTTCTCCATAAGCCATTATTCAGCAGTAAGCGGTCAGACTGCACAGTTTGTCAAAGTTCCTGCTTACTTATGGATACTTAATGCATGCAAATGTGTAAATGCAATAAGCAGAAGTCAGTGTGATGGATACAATCCCTGTGATGTGATGGTCAGAAAGGAACCAGTGAACAAGAGCATAGATACTAATTCCATAAATGCTCTAATTTTCATTTTTAAAAGTTGCCCATCCACAAGGCTGGTTGTGCTCTTTCCTTTTTAGGTAGTGCATTTCAACATTTTACTCCTGTTAGCAGTACACCATCTAAATAATGAGGTGATTGGTGACAGCCAACGTGGCTTCACTGAAGGCAAACTGTCTGACAAATTTGGTAGCCTTCTATGATGAGGTTACTGCAGTGGTGGATGAGGAAAGAGCAACAGATGCCATCTACCTGGACTTGTGCAAAGCATTTGACAATATCCTGCATAACATCCTTGTCTCTAAACTGGAGACACGTGGATGTGCAGATGGAACAGTGAGCGGATAAGAAATTGGCTGGATGTTCTCACTCCAAGAGATGCAGTCAACAGCTCAAGTGGAGACCAGTGGCAACTGCTGTTCCTCAGAGCCCAGTACTGGGACTGTCACTGTTTAAAATCTCTGTGAGTGACACAGACAGTGGGATCAAGGGCAAGGGATTGAGAGTGACCCTCAGCAAGTTTTCCACCAACACCAAGTTGTGCGGTGCTGTCAACACACTGGAGAGAAGGGATGCCATTCAGAGCGACCTGGACAGGCTAGAGGGGTGGGCCTGTGTGAATCTCATGAAGTTCAACAAAGCCAAATACGAAGTCCTACACCTGGGTTGGGGCAATCCCAAGTACAAGCTGGGTGGAGGATAGATCATTAAGAGAAGGACTTGGGAGTGCTTGCAGTGAGAGGCTGGAGGCCAGTCATGTCCCAGGCTGCATCAAAGGCAGCATCCCCAGGAGCTGAGGAAGGTGATTCTTGCCATCGACTTGGCTCTCATGAGACCCCACCTGGAGTTCTGCATCCACCTCTAGGGCTCCCAACATAGAAAACACGTTGACCTGTTGGAACGAGTTCAGAGGAGAGATATGAAGCTGAGAAGAGAGCTGGAGCACCTCTACTATGAAGACGGGCTAAGAAGAGTTGGAGCTGTTCAGCCCAGAGAAGAGAAGGCTTTGGGGAGACCTTGCAAAGGCCTTTCAGTACCAAAGGGGGCTACAAGAGAGATGGAGAGGGACTTTTCACAAGGACATGTAGTGATAGGACAAGGGTGAATGGTCTTAAGCTGAAGGAGGGTAGATTTAGATTCGATATTAGGAAGAAATTCTTTACTGTGAGGGTGATGAGGCACTGGCACAGGTTTCCTAAAGTTGTGGATGCCCCATCCCTGGAATTGTTGGATGAAGCTCTGAACAACCTGGTCTAGTGGAAGGTGTCCCTGCCCACGGCAGGTGCATTGGAACTAGATGATCTTTAAGGTCCCTTTCAACGCAAGTCATTCTATAATTCTATGATTCTATTATCTACTTGGTTACAACTGCAGATATTCTCTAAAAGTCAGTAAAAATAATAGTTTCAATAGGCAGGTAGGTATGCTGAAGTCCTAAGGAAACAAATGTACAAGTATTTGAGCTTGTGATCTTACGGAAAAAAAAAGGATGCTTGGAAGTGTTACAAGTGAAAGTGGAAGAGAAGATCACATAATCAGCTGAGAGATGGAGAAAGGAAATGTGTCTTAAAATTTGCTTTTTAAAGAGAGCAAATACTCAAAGAGAACGTCCAGTCACTAACATTTACACAACACCAGCCAGAAAGGTCTGGCAGTTTTTCTTATTTTCAAGTAAGTTTGCAATGAGATAGGTGAGTGGCAAATGTCAAATAGTGTATTACAACAAAAACTCTCCTGACAGGCAGAAGAGCTCAGTAGAGGCTCAGCAGTAGCCCTTCAGTGCTCTCTCCCAATAAATGCTTCCAAGTTTCAGCCCTCCACTATACACTTGAACAAAGGATCTAACTATGAAGCATGTCAGAACTAGTACACCGTCAAAAGAAGTAGATGTTATGTTCTGCTCTGGATGATTCATGTAAGACTGCCTGACCCAATTTCAAGTCCACAGATGCTTGGGAAGACATGCAGAAGAAAAGAGACATTCTGCAGTACGTTCCCAACCAATGCTGTTCAAATGAACATCCCACTGCTCAGGCCAGGCAGTCCAGATCAAATGTAGGACATGCAGGCCACAGCATTCCTTTCTATGCTTTTGTCTACTGATGACAGCATGCACAGATCAGAGCAGCCTGAAGATCTCTCTGTTGTTTTTAACAGACCTTCAGCTGGAATCAGTGCGGCCTTTTCTGAAAAAATGAGGGCATAGCATCACCCAGATTATGCTTGTAGGCAGGAAAAATACTGCTCTGCTGAAAAGCTGTAGCAGAAAAGCTGCCTAGAAATTGGCATGCATCTAACATGTGCTCTAACGCACACCCAGAGAGAGCTGTTCTGGTTCTCTCATCCAGACTGAAAACTATTTCTGCACTTGCAAGGCAATCTTCTGCTATGGAATGAGATCAGTATACAATCAGGATGCAACAGCAGTTCTAGCATGACGTCTCACTTTGTTATTCAGACCCATTCTCTAAATTTCTATCATCCCATGGATAGCATTCAGTAAAGGGCACCTTCACTCTACAGAGAAAAAAAAGCTGGGAGAAAAATGGGAAGTGAAAGAAACCCGTTCCACAACTGGTACAATAAAAATTAATGTTTCTCAGCTGGTCACCATAGAAATAAACATTATCTAGTGCACCTTCAGCAAATTTGCTAACACCAAAGCTGAGTGTTGCATTTGACATGCCTGAGGGAATGGATGCCATACAGAGGGAAGACCTGGACAAGTCCTGAGGTGGGCCTATGAGAACCTCATAACGTTCAATGAGACCAAATGCAACGTGCTGCATCTGGGCTATGGCAACCCCTGGTATCAACACAGGCTGGGGGATGAACAGATGGAGAGCAGCCCTGGGGAGAAGGACTTGGGGGTGCTGGTGGGTGAGAGGCTGGACATGACCCGGCCATGTCGCAGCCCAGAAAACCAAACGTGTCCTGGGCTTCATGTAAACAAGTGTGACCAGCCTCTGCCCGTCTGCTCTAGTGAGACCCCCGGAGGAGTACAGTATCCAGCTCTGGGGTCCCCAGCACATGGAAGTCATGGAGCTGCTGGAGCAGGTCCAGAAGAGGGCTACAGAAATGATCAGCAGGATGAAGCACCTCTCCTATGAAGAAAGACTGAGAGAGTTGGAGTTTTTCAGACTGGAGAAGAGAAGGCTACAGGGAGGCATTATTGTAGCCTTCTGGTACCTGAAGTGGGCTTATAAGATGGAGTCAGACCTTTTAGTAAGGCCTTCAGAAACAGGACAAAGGGGTAATTGTTTTAATCCAAAGAGTGGATAGGTTCAGACTAGATATAAGGAAGAAATTTTTACAATGAGAGTGGCTGGAAAGCTGCCCAGTGGAAAAGGACCTGGGGGTGCTAGTCAGCAGTGGCTGAACGTGAGCCGTCAACTGCCCAGGTGGCCAAGAAGGCTAATGGCGTCCTGGCCTGTATCAGCAACAGTGTGGCCAGCAGGACAAGGCAGTGATCATTTCTCTGTGCTTGGCACTGGTGAGGCCACACTGTGAGTTCTGTGTGCAGTTCTGGGCCCCCTCACTACAAGAAGGGCATTGAGGTGCTGGAGCTTGTTCAGAGAAGGGCAGTGGAACTGGTGAAAGGTTCAGCAGCAAGGCAGGGTTCAGCCTCTTCTCCCAGGCACCTAGGGACAGGATGAGAGGACACAGTCTCAAGCTGCACCAGGGAAGGTTCAGGCAGGACATCAGGAAGAATTTCTTCACAGAAAGGGCTGGCAAGCATTGGAATGGACTTCCCAAGAAGGTGGTGAAGCTAGCATCCCTGGAGATGTTCAAGAAACAACTGGACACAGCACTTAGTGCTCTGGTCTAGTTGACAAACTGGTAATCAGCTAATGGTTGGACTCAATGATTTTATAGGTCTTTTCCAACCTAAATAATTCTGTGATTCTCTAAACACTGGAACAGGTTGCCCAGAGAGATGGTAGATGCTCCATCCTTGGAAATATACAAGGTCAGGTTGGTCTGGGCTCTGAGCAACCTGATCTAGTTGAAGATGTCTCTGCTCAGTGAAGGGGGTTTGGACTAAATGACCTTTAAAGATCTCTTTCAACCCAAATCATTCTGTGATTCTATGATCATAAATGAGAATAACTTTGCAAAATGAAAATACTAACCTCTGTGTTGAAACAGCTAGGTTGTTGGTGTTATTTAGAGATGAGGGAACAAGGGTCATATCGACTGACTGTAGTATAAGAAGGATGCCTGCAACAAGAGTGCTATGTAAGGGAGCTTAGAAATCTATGTAGTCACCTTGCAGTCAATCTTCTGCTCACTCAGAGGGATCAGGATAGAAGTGGAACAATTAGCCAGTGAGAAGACAGCTTTGTCTATAACTGTCACTCATAACAGTCAGTAAAGAGAGATCCCACAGCTTAGATGTCTGTTCTTTACCACCATGCATGAGAAGTGCATGTCTGCCCTTAGCCGTCACATGAAGCAGGAGATTGTTATCTTTGTTTTAGCTCACACAATTAAAATATTATTAGTACTCATAAAACATGTATGTCATTTTTTGATTCCAGAGACAGCATTTGACCTGATTATGACCAAGGAATAAATTTTCAGTTTTCATGATTATCATGAAGTTCTGTTTTCTTTTATCTGACTTACATTTACAGCCATGAATGTTATCTCCTCCTCAAGGTTCTATATTTTGATGCTGGGTACAAAAGTTCTCATTTAAGTTTCAACAGCATGATGAGAAAGTACCTTCACCCAGATGCCCATGCCACTTTCTCCAGAAGGCTGTTCAAGGCCAGCCTTATCCATATATTTAAGGAATGAGGCAATTCAAAGCATGTGTTATACTTTCTAAGGTAACCCATGTCTTTATGGCAACCCAGATTTTCTCAGATCTCTTTGGATTATTAATGGTCACAAATGGTGAAAGTCCTCAGCAGAGTTTGCACAGAGGCTATCTCTTTTCTTCACTAACTCATTAAATGCGACAAACAACATGATCTCCAGAATGCGCTGATTTCCAGCTTGAGAGGCNTTTTTTGCTAGCTGTATCACTAACCAGGCTCTGACTTGTAAGAAAACTACTCCTAATCTTGGTTTCTTGAGGCTCTTTTTCCAGCTGTCTAACCAGCAGCTGTCTAGCTCTGGAAGCCATGACCTTAGCAGCATGCAGACCAGTTATAAGAAACAGGCAGACCTGTGAAAACAGCAAGCCATCCCTGCCACAAGTGAGGTTACCCAGTAAAAACTCATAAGGAGCACTGTTTCTTCCCATTCTTCTCAACGTGCACAACTGCCAGCAAGTCTGAGGCACACACACATGGGCTTTCAACAATGTGCTAGAATTATTCTCTCATTTTAGTCTTAAAACAACTACACTTTTGTTTGGGAGAGCCAGCTGCAGGATTCATGTCAGCATGTTCTACCAGAAGTATAAATTATTTCTGCAGGCTTGATTTGATTTGTGACTGTTCCACACTACAACATGACTTCAACTAAGTTTTCCTTTTAAAAATGCCTGGTTTTGGCCAAAGCATCTTCCTTTTGCTGTGTCACCAAGGCAAATATAGAAGAAGAAGTGCTGGAAACAGAATACTACTTTTTCTATAAATGCTGCAGAAAAAACATCAACTGAATTATATACAACACCTCTGGATCAAGAGAACAGGACCCCAGTTTAAGGATCATAGATTGCTTATTTTGCATATGTATGCAAGTATGCCACTAAGTTTCACCCATCATCCTCCTACATTTAAAGAACATTAAGCCTGCAAAGTCAAGCACTCAGAGGCAAAGTAACAAAAGAATGAAGTATGCTCATTAGCTTTAATTCAGCCCACTCACATGTGTGAACAACCCTTAGTCCTAGTGAAGTGGCTGTATTTTCAAGACAGATAGCAAAAACTTCAGAGAATTTCAAAAGGAAACCAGAAGACTTTTCCATCTGTGTAACATTATTGAAAAACTAGATTTCATTCTTCATTTTCTACTTTTGATAGAACTGTTTTCCCTTAATCCTTAAATAGATACTCAAATATTTTCACAGGTTCTGGAAAGGCTGTGATTCATATTCAGCAGTGCAAAGAACATCATGGTGTAACAGGCTCAGGTTCAGAAAGTTCAGGAAGGTACTGCAGTGCTGAGAAATTAGTCTTCCTATAAATACTGAGTGACACCAGCATCAATAAAGCAGTCAGGGAAAGAAGTATGAGCCTTGTGGAAAAGTTTGACAGTTCCAATAAATGATGATAAGAAAGTGCTTTCAAAGGTAAGTATTCCCAGTGCTTTCTTCTCTGAGACACTTTGCTGGAATGCTGCTTTTGAGAAGAAGTACAGAAAATAAAGCATTAATATTCTTCAAAGGGAGATTAAAAATTAATTCAGCTATTAAGCAATATGTACCTCCCAGGCAGAATTTACGTAAGTGACATTCTGAGCTTCAAAACATGGGAGGATGTGATAATTAATATGTAACTTTTTAGAAATGTATACAGTGAGAAATTAAGGACCTTGCATAAAATTCAGAAGATGAGATAGCATCTTCTGCTCCTAGTTCTGTATTTAAGGATAGTTAAATGAGTTTTCCCTCATTTTCAATAGATTTTCCTCACTACTTAGACTACAGTTTCTCTACTGGCAGATACTGTGTACCTTTAAAGACCTAATCCAATGAGAATGAAATCTTGTTTGGGAGATGCAGAGGCAGTATGGTGAACACGGATGAAAACTGTGAATAAAAATAGTGCCATCAGTGGGATGTTCTGTGTCACCTACTCCTGAACTTCTAGATTTTTCATAGGAACTGTTTCATCACCATGTAGTAGAAAACATACATAACTGAGGCATCCAAATCACAGATTCATAGAATGGTTTGAGTTGTAAAGGACTCTGAAGGTCATCTGGTTCCAATCCCCCTACCATGGGCTGGCAAACTCTGCACTAGAGTAGGCGGCACAAAGGCCTATTCAAGTGGCCTTAAACACTTCAAGGGATAGGGCATCCACAGCTTCTCTGGGCAACCTGTGCCAGTGCCTCACAACCCTCACAGCAAAGAATTTCCTCCTAATAGCTAATCCAAATCCACCCTCCTTTAGCTTAAGGCTGTTCTCCCTTGATCTATCACTACACAACCTTGTAAAGAGTCCCTCTCCAGCTCTCTTGTTGCCCCCTCTGCGTACTGGAAGGCTCCTATAAAGTCTCCCTGGGACCTTCTCTAGGCAGACCAGCTGCAACTCTGTCAGTCTTCTCTCGTTGGAGACATTCTCCATCCTTCTGCTCATCTTGGTGGCCTCCTCTGGACTCACTCCAACAGGTCCACATCTTTATTATGTTGATGACCCCAGAGCTGGATGCAGTGTTCCAGGTGAGGTCTCACCAGAGCAGAGCAGAGGGGCAGAATCCCCTCCCTCGCCCTGCTGCCCACGCTGCTTTGGATGCAGCCCAGGATAAGGCTGGCCTTGTGGACTGCAAGTGTACATTTGCTGGCTGGACCACACAGCTTGGTGTTGGTGGCAAACTTGCTGCGGGTGCTCTTGATCCCACTGTCCGTGTTGCTGACAAAGATGTTAAACAGCAGTAGTCTCAGTATGAACTTGCATTATTTAGACAAGAAAACACACAAAAAACCTGGATTGTTTTCTAATGGTGTTTCAAAAGGCCATCACACTAAGAAAGAGATTATAGAAAACACCTCAATTTTAGAAGCTTAAGTAGGAAGTGACTAAAGAAGAAATTATACGTATCTTTTCTTTTTCTTACTTTGCAGTAGCGTCAGAGAGTTATGTCTGGGAGCTATGGAGACTGGAAATGAAAAAATATTATTATCCTGCACAGCTCACAAGAAAGGGCATTGCATTACTACAGTCTTCTCAAGTATTTTTTTTCTTCAGTGTGTGTTCAAGCCCCCTTACACAGGAAACAGCCTCTGAGCATGAAACATGAGTTATTACTTCAATGTCAGTGCCTTCTTTACAGCAGCACAACACCTTCTTTACATTTCTGCAAGGAATTGCCAGTGTGTCAGACACAGCTGCAAGATGGTGTCAGGGGCATCACTGTGTCCCCCAGGTGATGGGGAGGACAGTTCTGAGGCTACACAAGCTTGACTCTCGCTACTCTCTGAGAGCTGCTTCTTCCCATATCAGCCATCAATGCATACAGAAGATATCCCAGCAAGGCTGCCAAACGGTATGACTGGGAAATAACACACCATTTGTGAGGAAGCAGTGTGTACTCAGACGGCTTTGGTCGGTGCCCAGGTATGATGTATAAGAGCAGGGCTTGTCCTTGCAGGGTGCTAACTGCCCCACTCATCTAAGCGCTTGCTGCCAGTCGCATAAATGTCAGCCAGCCTCATTATCTGTGCCTTTATACAAAATGTGTGGCACAAAAAAATGAGGAGCCATATCTCTCTCCCTCTCCTTTTAACCAATTTCTGCCTTTGCCTAGCTAAGCAAACCAATTTAGGACGAGAGGTTTTCTGGTGTAATAGGCTGCTGCTATAACAAATCTTGTCTTTCAGAAAAGGTAATAATTTTTCTTTCTGCTACTGCTGCTGCCAACAGTAATGTAAAGAGGAGCCTGCATGGCTACTTTGTCATTATAACGTGCACCCTTCTTGATTTCCCCTGTGTTCTTCAACAGCAGAATAATGGGGAAAAATAGATGTCTTTATTGACACATAGAAGGCATCCCTTTCCAGAATTCTGTTTCACAGACAAAGAAGAGACTTTTGTGTTTGCAGCAATATCAAAAGATGCTCTTGCAGGCATCTTTGCATTCCCATGATAGAGTCAAAAATATCTCAGCTTGCCATTCATTCTCTAACAAGCAGCTGGCCCCACTGAACTTTGAACTTTGAACTATTCGAATATGTTGTATGCATAATAGACATTCCTCAGCAAAGCAAAGTTGGGTTTTGTTTTTCTTTCATGAAACAATAAGTCTCTGGTTGATTAAAAAATGAAGAATTTAGGCTATTTACTTATGGTATTACATTGTATGCTATTTTTCCAAACAGATCTGGGAAAAAAGTGGCATCCTCTTATTACTATTCACCAGGAGACCTGTTTATCATTATTAATTTTGTTTCTGGTGCCTTCTGAAGGGAACTACTGCAGTTAGAGCTAGCATTTAATCAAAATGAAGATCTGAGCCTCTTCAGTTTCTAAAATGCTTAAAACCTAGAGACAAATTATGGAGCTGGTCTCACTATTTGAAAAAAGTAATGGGTATTTCTGCTATCAGTATTTGACAAAAATTAAAGTCAGCCTGTATTTCACCAAAATGTTCAAATTCAGTGGTGTTTTGAGTCCTCATATAAGCCTGATATTAACTACCATGCTAGCAGAAAAAATTAGTTCAGTTTCAAATACTCTCACAGCTCAGGTCAAGCACATCTGGCCATGAGAAATTTCACGATATTTTGTGCTAAAAAGTGGTTGGGTGAGAAGCAGAGACAGAATGGACACACGGAGATGGGTCATTTCCTTCTCATTATTCACTAATGCAGGGACTGTATCTTTAAATTAGAAATCACAAGGAAATTGCTTTTGGTGACCTCTATGAACAGCAGGTCTGTGTCAGTCTGTACAGGATGCACACGTACGTCTGTTGTACGCCTCCCCTGATATTATAACTCTAAATCCTGGAAACGGTGCAGGATGCTGCAGGATTTGCTTGTTCAAAGTTGGTGCTGTGCTTCAGGGTTTTGAAAATTTGACTTGTGCAAGACTTGCAGGACTTCTTTTTGCCATAGTCCTGCACCAGGCAGTATCAGTTCTGCTAAGAAGGAGACTGGCTGGCATTTCTGCAAATAAGCTGCAAATTATTTCTGCAAATAATCTCTCATGCATTTCTCTCATTTCCCTAGATTTTTGCCCAATTTGGGAAGGTTTTCGCACTATAATCATAAAGCCTGAGTCCTTACCTTCTAAAGTATGACATGTATCCTTTATATTACTCTGAGACCACAATACCAAAATTACTCGCAAACTAAGTATGCATCCCTGGGAGGTGACAAAGAAAATACACTTTAAGATGCAAGTTCTATGCCAACAGGAGCACTCACTAGTTTGAAGTTTACAGAAATCAAAGGAATCTTGAGCAGCCTGCAGGTGTTTTGGACTGAACTATACAGAGAAGCCACTGTTTCTCAGCCAAACCTATCTGGAATTGCCTCTCCCTATCACAGCAGATAATTCTTTCAACTTTTCTTTCACCAAAATAAAGATATCAAATTGTTTTGCTCATGCTGGTACATCAAAGTACTTGTGCTCACACTTACCTCCAGGTAAGTTGTGGCCAGCAGGATTAGTCCAAAGAACACCCTTAATTTGGACATTCAAAAACAAACTGATACCCAGGAGATTCCTCCCGACCATCACGAAACACATTTTACTGTGAGGGTGACTGGTCAATGGCACAGGTTGCCCAGGGAGGTTGTAGGGTGTCCATTCTTGAAGATGCTCAAAAGCTGTCTGGACATGTTCCTGGGCAATTGGCTCTAGGTGGTCTTGCTTGAAGTGGGGGATTGGATCCTATGACCTTCAGATGCCCCTTCCAACCTCAGCCATTCTGTGATTCTGAGGGCCTGGCTGTGCTAGCACATTGATCTTGTTCACTAACAGAATGTCTTCTGTTTGACTAGCATGACCTTGGGCCTGTCTACACATCTCAGTGGAGAAAGTCCTTTTATTTGCCATTGTAAACCACTTCCAGCTGCAAACAGAGTGTCCCCATAAATAGACTTCTTTAAAGCATCTGCTTGACACAGCACAACTAATCAACTCTTATGAAAGAAGGTGCAGAAAAATCAAGATTGAGCAAAGATAAGGAGGTAATTACTCTTTTTTCAGGGTGTCTTCTTATCCTGCTTCCCATCTGCTGTCAAGAAAAGAACAAGTGAGGGATGACTGCAGGGAATAAGTGTTCTTGCCAGCAAATGCTAAAGCAGCAATGCCTAGGCTGTGCAACAGCAGGAGCTTCCTATACATGTGGTAGTTTCCTATCACTCATCTTACTGGAAGACATGACACTTTGCTTTTTTCCCCTTTCTAAAGAACTTGGCCCTGGCGGATGCAAAGACTAAATAAAAATTGAAAAGTGGGTGAAACCCACTCTGCTTGGAGAAGGTTCACTGTGTGTAACCACGGGCAGGAGAGACTACCTGTTCTCAGGTAGCTGGGTCTATCTGCTTCACACTCTGCAGCAGACCAAATATAACCCTGCCTTTGGAGATAGTTGTTGGAGCTATCATGAAGAACCGTCTCCAGTCCTCAAAGGCACAATTCCACCAGTCCCAATTCCTTGTGTCCAGGTAGGACCGTGGATATGAGCCTGTCCCTCTCCCCGTCTTCCTCAAAGCTCACAAGGCACAGGGAGGACTACTAGGAATGAGAGATTAACTGCTTTAGAAAGAGTCAGACCAAAGTCCTGTCCTGGCACAGTTACCTGTGACTCACCACCTAGGTGCTATTTCAGGTACAATTTGATTTGTGTCCCTGGTAAAAACTACAGGCACTTCTTGGCCCTCTATGAGGAGGCAGTGGGGAAAGCCAAACTCTTCCTAGGCACCCCCACTGAGCTCTTCATTCGATCACCTCTTTCCTTAGCTGAAGGTGCAGAGGCAAGTTGTACACTTATTTTAAATACCCTTTGCATGTATCGCTCCATTCCACTGCTCTTTCTAGCAGAAACTGCCAAATAGCAACAATGGCTTTTGTTTTCCTTGCTTGAGACTTCACTCAGACAGCCTTCCTGCTCAATACAAAGTCCAGTCCATCAGTGTCATCTCCACTCAGTTATACGGAGCGTTGAGAAGCAGCAGGCTACATTTAAAGATGGGAAACAGGTTAGAGTAGCAATCAGTCAGGACTGAGCTTTGGTGCTTCCAGAAAAACACCTGGGCAATGACACTTCATCAGCTGTAGAGAAGCTATTAATCCAACTTTGACCGTATGACAGGAACAGTGGGTAGGTGTGTAGCATTCATGTTACTATCCAAAGAGGTCTGGGAGGGGAAATATATTTCAAGTCAGCAGTCACCTAGCTGTCACGTGATTATTTGGAGTAAAGCAAGGCTCCTTTCCCTTTAGGGTCCTGCCAAACATGGGAAACAACAGTCTTTGCTATCATAGGGCTGCTTGTATGATAACTTCTTTTCCACTTTGCACTTTGGAAGCAGCAGGCAAAAATTATCTCCACTCTTCATTTATTGTCAGTTTAAGTTCTCTTGTCAGCTGAAGAATTCTGTGGCAGAAAAATGCTGAGACTACAAGAAGTGCAGAAAAAACAGCCCTAGCAGGTGAGGAACCTGTGAATTTATCTGGTGTGTTTCCTACTTTGGTTACAAGCTCTCAAACTCTGTGTAGGAAACATTCTGCCAGACTGAGAGACTGAGAAGGTGCAGATTAAACAGATGCCTTTTTGTCTTGAGTCTTTCACCCAAATGAACTGGAATTACTTCAAAAACTACTTGCTTCCCTTTTGGGGTGGCTTTTCCTGAATACTGGAATGATTTGTTTACTGCTGCTAATACTTACAGAGAGTGAATTCCAAAGTCTTGTACATATTTAATGGAAACAGACACAGAGTACAAATAAATTTGCATAGATATATTTGACTTTGCAGATTGATCGAAAGTGGTTTTCAGCAGGAAAAATAGCTGGTATTCATCAGGGGCTGGGAGGTAAGGCCTTCACTACAGTGTAAACGTGACACATCTGACCCAGATTTTCACACTGGAAATGATAATATATATAGCCATTGTGAGACAGAAGCTATGCTTGTGAACCAGGCTAATGAGAAAAAATGTTTGTCAGCTATGGGAAATAGTAGAAACTAGGTAAAGGCAAAGCAGTCAAAGCAGTGTCTTGCACAAAACATCTTCAGCTGTAGTGTCAAAGTGTTACCTAGTAAACATGCAATACTTGAAACTCAGATGGGCTCACTTTCATTCAATTAGCAGCTAGACTCATTACTGCAAGCGTGAGGAATATAAACAAAAGAAAATGAGAGGATGAACTCACTTAATGACTTACTCTCTGTGAATTATTTATTTGGCTCAAAAAATAGCCACAGTTTTTGCTGCACAAGGGGAAATTTCAAAGACATTCCACAAAAGCTGCTTACTAATTCCTCAATGAAGATGGAGCTTGCAGTGAGAAGGTAAAAAGCAGAGCCAGTGTTGACTTCTTAAGACACTTGAGGTGAAATGCTGAGTTAAGCAAATTTTGCCATCAACTTCAGAGACATTGTTTCCCTTTCAGATCAACAGCAATCATAGCTGTCTAATAAACAACTGGTGATCAGCTATTGTAGACAAACATGTCAATTTTTATACATGTCTTTCCAAAGCCAAGGCTGATATCTTCACACAGCTGCCTGTGCATATGTACCCTCTGTGTGATGCTAATGTGATCTGCAAAACGTACTTGTGTATTAGAGTCTGATCCTGCAGAGCACCGTGCTATGATTCAACAGAGCATTTAAATGTGTGCTACGTTTGTGCATCCAAGTTGCCAACATGGAGCGGGTACTTAGCTGTTTAACTGGACCACAGCAAAGAGACCACTGCCTTGTAAAACAAGCTCTGACAGGCCACATATTTTAACTGGCAGAGCAACATATTGTGGTAATTTTGAAACAACTGGAGCAAAACTTTCAAGTATCTTAGGACAAGCAAACATAATAGACTTTAGCTTGGTTTTTTTATTAAGCAGAAACCAGGAATCATTCCAACAGACACTTTGGAAGATGTGCCAGAAACACAGAGTAATGATAACATATGTGGTAAGGTTAAAAAATAAAATAAAATTTAATCATGCTATTCAGCCTTCTCTTTTCAAAGATTAGTCTCACATCCTAGTCTTCCAAGTTATAGTTGATATCATCCAACTAGTATAAAAAGAATTAAGGTAGACATTGTTGTTGCTGTAAATATTGTCATTGTGATTCTAAAAAATAAAGTGTTTCTTATAACCACAGACGATAAGAAGGATCAAGAATTGTGCTGCTGAAACGGCTTAGTAAGAACCTCAGTTTTTCTGTTTGCTTTTAACACAAAATATCAAAACGCTAAAACAGCTTCTTGAAAGTTAACCCATGGAAGTTCACTGCTTAGGAACAAAGGGATAGATAGACTGTACAGCTGGGGCTCTGTTTCCACTGCTTGTTTATGTGAGAAAACCTTTAGTCAACTTACCAAACTACCTTAAGTCATCATGCTTAATATTCTCTCTAAAACCTTTACAGTGATTGACTAGAATATCCAGAGTGAAATAGGGTTGTGTTCTGCGGTTGTCTGTTCCTTTCACCTGTACACTGCCTGCAGCCTTTTTCAGCAGGAATAATGCCCTAGACTTAGCAAGAATCTCACCTTTCCCTTCTGATTCTCTTTTTGTAGTCTCTTAAACAAAGAACCAGTTTCGACATCTCTCTGTCCTACTGCAAGTGCCACAAATTTTGGTCTGCTTTAATGCATGAGGTCTCTTGTTTATGGGATTACACTAGAAGCCCAGTTTTCCTTTTAATGAGAATGTCTTTAAAAAACAGTCTCGGGAAGGTCAAAAGTAGAAGATAGTTACAAAAAATTAAATATTGCTCTACTGTCAGAAAATTGAATTTTTTTCCTGAGAGCTAACTCAAAATCTTTGAACAACTGAGGTTGGGATGTGTGCCAAATAGACAAACTGCATTTGCCCAACGAAGTTTATGAGTAGTGTCTCTAACATGACACATGAGGTGTGTCACTGTGGTAGGCTTACTGACCATCATCACTTGTGTCAGGGACAACATGAAACGTGTCACCAAGCAAGGTGGCAAAAGCCCTGATCTGTTCACGTAGTTTATCCTGAAAAGAGCTAAACTGGGCCCTCCTGTTATCTCCCTGCTTCTTATGTGTGCTCAGGGCTTGGGCAGATGCTCAGATTTGGATACAATGATTTAAAATTTTGCCATCATTATGCATTCATCTTCTTTTCTGCAAAGATTAGCAAAAATTGTGTCTTTGTCCCAGTATGTTACTGTTCAAGACTAGTGAAGCAGAGCTGTTTGTTTAGGTGCCTGTAAAATTCCTCCCCTGTGCTGCATCTTAACTATGTAACACAGTAGTCCAAAGGTTTGTCAAGTATTTTACAGTTATCAAACTCTGATGTGATAGAAAATTACTCCATACTCTGCAGATCAGTGTTATTCATAGCTTGCTGTTTGAGGTGCTGAAAGAGAAGTTTATTAAACCCAAGTTCACAATAAATCTTCTTTGGTCCTATAACAATCAACAGTATCATACTATCAGAAGAAGCTTTTGACTAAAACTGTAATAACTTGTCTTCTCTATGTAGACATTTCTCATTTTTAGGACTGTCTTATAACATGTGACTGGTTAAAAAAAATTTTGCTTCTTCCTTATTGTATCCTTCAAAGGCTTTTCTGGAAAACACAGGGAGATTTACTTGCCAGAAGAGTGTCTTTCATTAACTGATGTGTCTCTGAGCTGTACCTCCAACATCAAGCTGTGAATTATAACCTGAATATAAGTGGCTCCAAATGGAACAAAAAATGTTAACAAAAATGCCTGCAGGGACGTAGCAAATGCTGAGGAAAAGATTTAGTTATTGCTGTTCATGGTATTCTGCTGCATTGTAAGCCAATTTCAAATTAGAGGAAATGTAAAGAATTAAACAAGATGGAACACTAGGTAATATTAATAGACAATATTAAGACAGTTACAGCCTGGAAATTACATAAACTAGCAATGTGTTAGTCATCCTTAGGCATTTGCAGCGGAAGAAGTGCCACAGAAGATGCTGATGATGTTCAAAAACAAGGGAAGTGAGAGTCTGACAGTGTGGGTGTACCTCTGTTAGAGTTATTGGTGGTCAAAGGACATGGCATGGTTGAGGCAGGCCTGATCTAGTAGCTCTGTTATTTACAAACCATTCTTTTGTTGTTAAGTGCTATTAAGGCCTATAAAGTACAACATGTTCCTTGGACAGACAAGGTTAAAGAATTCAGATTTAAAGAGCTTAAACAATACCAGGAGAAAAGTAACATTGTCAGGAGAATAAAAACTCAAAAGACTCCTTTATATTGATTCTAAAGGCTTTATTTCAAGACTGTAATAGTGGTGCTATTAACAAACCCAAAGCAAAGGGATGGAATTTGCAGGAAGTCTCTTTTCCGTATCTCTGTTTCCTTCATTATTCTTCCTTCAGTAGGATGCTTTTGACTCACTCCCCTGAGTAGAACTAATCATCAAGACAATTAAAGCATGAGACTTCTTCCCAAAATATGATAGTGGCTAGCTTTTGTTCCTTTTAGTGCAGGATTCCAACATGCCAGGTTTTCTCATCTAAGTATCAGGCATGTTCCTTGGTTTTTTTCTTTATACCAGACCCTTACACTTGTATTTTCAGTGGGAACACAAGCCGTTTTGATTTAAAATCCTCTGCCAAAAGTAATTAGACTCTTTTCTCTACCTTAAGTTTCAGTCATATGGAAGTATCACCCATTTGAGACTGCCAAAGGTGCTCATCCTTGGATACCACAGCAAGTTTCACTAAAAAAACCCAAGTCATTCAGCAAAGAAAACCAGTCAGTGTTAGTAGTTCAGTTTCTTCTCAAATACAAGCAACACTATTCCCCAGCTGCTCCCCAGCACAACAAGAAAAGAGGAACTGGTTGAGGTGTAGCAAAACAAGAGAGATGCTCTGGGGAGGTGAGAGAAGAGAGGCTGAGATCAACTAGCCAACAACTCTGTAAATTAAGAAGCCATTTCAGTACCACAAGGACACATTAACTCCTAGACTCCCCAGTTCTCACAATTGCAGATGGATATTCCTTCTTGAGACTTTAGCTCTCCTGGCAGGACCATGATATCTTGTTCAACATGTAGTTAGAAGTCACCCTTGAAGCTGAGAGCAAGTTCACAAGTAGTGCAGCCAGAGGCTAGTTCATATTTTTTTCCTGACAAGAACATTTATGTTAATATATGTTCCTTACCATTATAGCCAAGCACTTCAGAAATACAAATGAAAGCAATACTTAGCTTTCCTCTTCTAAGTGATAGTAACTGACCTGTCCAGGAGAATAGAAGGAACCTGTACTGCAGAGAAATGCAATGGCAGATGTTGAGTCCCCAGACAGCTGGCTCTTTGAGCTGGGCCACGCTGCTGCTCAGTGGGTCTTTTCCCAGACACTTCATGTCTTGAACACTAACATTCTATTTCAAGTATTTGATGGGCAGTTTTTGTCATAACTTATTTGCTTAAGTTCTCCAGGGCATTTAAGCACTTCGTTTCCTGATATGCAGATAGGGAAAAAAAGGCTCTTTTTAGTTGTTCCTTATGACTCAAGCCAAAGTACCGCTCTCCTTTGACCATGCATAATTTAAAGAGGTCCATAAGAGGTCCACCAAAGACCTTGAAAATTCAGGAGAAAAGACCAAAGGAATTTCAAGGGGCAGCTTGCACCTGGTGAAATGTTCTTGCAAAAGCTGTAGTTTCAAAGTATAGTAACAACTCAACTTTTCTTAATTTTACTCTGGTACCCTCACAACATCATCCCTCCAAGTCTTCCATAATTCATTGGGTTTCAGAATGAATGACAAAAAAAGTATGACAGAAACAACAGAACAATGGCAGGAGAGAAATATCAGTAACATTTACAGCTGTGGACAAGGCAAAAGAGGACCTTTTAGGACAAGGCAAAAGAGGACCTTTAGGACAAGGCAAAAGAGGATCTAGTCCTTATAGAGATATTCATAAATGGTCTACAGAGAGCCTTTATGTCACTCAACTGTCATGGCAAGAGATCTGAACAGAAAGTAAACACCCTGACAAATTTGAAATGCTGAAACAAAATTAGGTGTTACATCTCAGCAAATATATGTCTTAAGCATTTCATAATGTCTCTCTTTTTTCTTGAGATCATAGCTGGTTGAATCACAGAATATCTCAAGCTTAGAGGGGTCCATATGGATCTTTAAGTTCAACTTCCTGCTTCTTGCGGGACTACCTAAAGCTAAATCATATGACTAAGGATGTCATTCAGACACTCCTTGAACTCTGCCAGGCTTGGTGCTGTGATCACTTACCTTGGGACCCTGTTCCAGTGATTAATCACCCTTTCAGTGAAGAAACTTTTCCAAATGTTCAACCTGAACCTGCCTGACACAGCTTCATTCCTTTTCCTCGTTTCCTACCACTGGTCACCAGACAGAAGAGAAGAGAAATTTGCCTTCCATTGCTCCCCTTGAGGAAGTTGTAGACTGTGATGGGGTTACTCCTCAGCCTTCTCTTCTTCAAGCTGATGAAAGCAACTGACTTGAACTTTTCCTTATATATTTTGCCCCTGAAAACTTTCACCATCTTAGTCGCTCTCCTTTGGACACACTCCAGTAGTTCAATGCCCTTCTCATATTGTGACACCCAAAACTGCCCCCAGCACTTGAAGTGAGGCCACTCCAGTGCAGAGCAGAGCAGAGCAGGACAATCCCTTCCCTTGCCCGGCTGGCGATGATGTGCCTGATGCACCCCAGGATGTGGCTGGCCCTCCTGGCTGCCAGGGCACTGCTCACTCAACTCGTCATCAACATAAATAGATTCTTCTGCAGAGCTGCTTTGCAACCTCTTATCCTCCAGTTTGTGCATACAACCAAGGTTACTTCATTCCAGGTAGAGAATACAGCACTTGCTCTTGTTAAATTTCATATGGTTGGTGATTACCCAGCCCTCTAGTCTACCCGGATCTCTGTGTACAGCCACTCTACCCTCAAGGGAGTCTACAGCTGCTCTTAGTTTAGTATCATTGACAAATAAAGGTACATTTGATTTCTGTGTTCTGATATAAAAACATTAAACGGCACTGGTCCTAAAATTGACTCCTGGGTAATAACACTGGTGACTGGTCACCAGCCTGATGTAACCTCATGTAACTCTCAGTCAGTCCCATCAGTAAATGTTTCACTTAACATATTATGGACTTGTCTAGATGTGTGTTAAGCATTATGTCCAGAAGGATAATGTGAGAGCCAGTATCAAATTTTTTGCTAAAATCCACAAGCCCCAGATATACTGGCTCCCCTTGGTCAAATAGTTGGGTGACCTTTTCATAGAAGGAAATTAGATTGGTTAAGCAGGACTTCCCTGGTGTGAACTCTTGCTATGACCAATGACTGTGTTGTTTTTCAAGTGTTCCAACTACTCCCAGAATAACCTTCTCCATAATTTTACCAGGCAGTGAATTGAGACTGACAGGCCTGTAATTACCAGGGTCTTCCTTCTTTTCCTTCTTGATACTGGGACAACGTTTGCCAGCTTCCAGTCGACTGGGACCTCTCCAGACTCCCAAGTTACTTGAAAAATAATGGAGAGAGGTCCTGCAATGACATGGGTCAGCTCTTTTGGCACCCTGGGATGAATCCCATCAGGGCCCATAGATTTATGCACATCCAGCTGGAGCAGCATGTCTTGAACAAACTCAGGGTCAGTTGGAAGGTTATCATCCCCCCAGTCACGGCCTCTCAACACAGGGCTCTGGGGTTCACAGAGCCCATAATCCGTGTTGAAGACAGAGGCAAAGAAGGTATTAAAAATCTCTGCTGTGTGTATGCCCCTATTTGTGAGGAGTCTGACCTCATCAAGCAACAGACCAGCGTTATCTCTGGTCTTCCTTTTGTTGTTAAAATGTTTTTAAAAGCCCTTTTGTTTGTCACTTACAGTGCTGGCCAGATTGAAGTCTAATAGACTTTTGTCCCCATGAATTTTCTCCCTATAATGGTGAAGATCTGCACAGATCAGATAGCTCCTAGCCCTTGTCCCAGAGATCTCAGGATGCAAAATTCTTGTGGGAAAATCATAGACTTTAAAAAGTCTCACTTTTAAATCCTCAAGTCATATCTTCCTCTAATAGAAAGTTATTATACCATCTTTAGCCCATTGTAGATACAGTAGACTGAACCTCTTGCAACTCTTGTTTCCAGTTGTTCAGTTGGGTTTGTAGCTCTCCTCTGAAATCTCCCTATTGTCTAATTTTCTAGTGTTCACACACATAAAAAAATAGACATGTGCAAGATGATATTTATGAATAAGAAGCTCCAAATACCAGTAGATTTTCGAAAGAATGTCTTTTTAGTTCCTACACCAAAGAAGGCTCTAGTCTTTGCATGTATTCATGAACTGTAATTTCTTTCCACAGATGCTGTTTCCATATTACTCCAAATCCTGCTCTTCTGTCATAAGGTATAGTCCTTGTTTGACAAGCTATGACTTGAATCTGACTATATAAAATGCACATTCTTTAGTTGCACCCAACTTAGCAAGACTTCAAGGCCATGCAGTCTCCAACATTTTATCGTTTCTGCCAGATGACGATTTCAGAACACCAAACCAATAAACAGCTACTGTCTGAATCTTCAAAGCCCAGCATCCTATTTCATGATGATTCCTAAAATACTTTGATTTCAAACCTTCTGTTTTACAGCATGTAGGTAGTAAAGATTGCATAGATACGTAAGTAAAACTCGTACGGTTCACCTTTAAACCAGATTCTCGTAATTTCCAGTGTGATCTCTCTGTGCAAATTGCCTGGATACACTTTGGTCAATTTTCTTTGAATCTGAAACTGAACTGCAAGAGATTTTTAGAAGCACTCAAGGTAATGTACCCGTGTGCAACCGTGGCTTAAGCTGACACTGATGATGCAAAGGTCCATGATTCAAATTCCATTGCAATAATGACAGACAGTATTGTGTAAATGCTCCCCACCCCAAATTCGCCCACCAGCATGTTCTTATGGGGAACAGCGAATTAAATTCCAATGACAAGTAAACACATGCATCTCCATCACCAAAGAGACTTCAGAAAAAGTCTTCGCTTGGGTGGATAAAGACAAACAGACTGTTCACTTTCCAGGACAGTGAAGACTTCAGGTTACTAAAACAAAAGGCCTATCTGACCTACACTTGAGGAAAGAAATGCATTATGCCAAGGCAGGCACTATCCTCAAAGCAAAAAGAACAAGACTATTTTATTCTCCTCAAGAAAAATACCAGATTTATAAAAGAACAACAGAAAATATAAGAAAGGAAACTAGAGTATATGCCAGGAAAACATATCTAAAATCACCTTGAAAATTGAAACCTAAAAAAACCAAGCAAATGCAAAATTTGCAATACTGGTCTTGAGCTACAGATAGCCTATATACAAAGAGAAACTAAGGTTATCAAACATCTGCCTGCCTAGTAGAGATTCTAGTTATGGATAACTACTTTTCTTCTGCATAAATAAAAGCTCTACATCTATTTCTCCTGCTTCTGTACCATATGCCAGTGTTTCAGTAAATGTATTGCATTTAATAAAATTTTTGTCATTTGCCTGTGTTTTGCCTGTGCTAAATAACACAGGGAAGCTAAAGCATTTTCCATGCATTTATCTGCATAGTTCTCTATATGTTACACGAATTGTTATCATTATCTGCTAGCCAGGTTACTAAACGTTGTATAGCATTCTGAATAATAAATTGCCACTTCACAATACATATTAGAAATAAAAAGTTGTTTTAAGCTTCAATGTTTTGCTAGTGAAGGAAAAAAAAAAAAACCTGAAAAAAACTGAAATGTGCCTGTAATTGTGAAACATGATCTTTTCAGTTAAAGGCATGCTGAAAAAAACAAAACTGAAAGGTAGTGGAGATACACCATCATTTTAAAGTTCATCTGCCACTAAGCCATTGCAGTAGATTAATTTGTTGAGAGAAACTGTAAGGAGAGTAAACTTTAATTAAGAGTGACAAAAGGTGGTTACAATTGGACCATGGTCAGGAGAGCCTTCTTAGTACAAAGTAATGCAGAAAATTTAGATAGGTTAATATCAAAGGGATTTATTAAATCAATGCCACAATACAGCAGTCAATATTTATTCTGTATTACTAAAGCAAATATTGAATTTCTTGAGAGATGCAGAAATAGCAAATGTCTCCAAACAGAGGCAGTTTTAAAGAAAAGTACAGGTTTTTTATCACTATCTTTTTTCTTGTATAAATGTCTACCGTAAGTAACTATCTTATAATGTTAGTTAAAGAAACACTGGCAACTCTGAGGTATGGAATAAACTTCTTTTGCCAGTAACAGTGAGATTAAAAGATGACAGGACATTTTTTTAGCTGAGAGGCTTTCTGGGACCCAGAGTTAAGAAAGGATGTGCAGTTTAAATAGCGTTAGACCACAAATATAACTTTGCATTGGTCTTTAAGTCTCAAAGTCAGTGGATCTAATCAGAAGCATTAGTGATCAAAACCACTACAGCAAATTACTGGCAGGACTAAAGTATCAATTCTGACTGCACCTGTAAAGAGATCACACATTATTCCACATCTGGACAACATTTTCAGAAGCAAGTAGAAAATTGGCCTCCTAGAACAGACATCATATATGAAAAGAGGTGAGAACTGAAAATTAAAAGTATGACCAGTTATAGTTAAAACCTTGAAGAAGGTTTAAATTTGATTTGCATTTCTAAATGGACTACTTCTATTCCCTTGCTATTCATCTTCTGATGATGTCTCTGAATACAAACCTGAGTGTTTCTCTTGACCTTCATAACTTGTCAATAAAGTAAGACATTTTCACAGACAGAGCAGAACATCCCGTCCTGCCAAAAGAAAATCCCAAGTAAATTAAAGGATTGAAAATGTGGCTCCAAGCCAGAGACAAAACCCTTATTTACCACAATTGGACAAAAACTCACTCCAGCTGAACAGAGATACTCAAGCACAGCATCTATCAAGCCACTGCATGCCTTTTCTATGCATTGGGAAGAAAGAAGTGTTTGGATACTCTTTTCAGTTTTATGTGGTTTCTGGTGTTATTGAAGGTATATCCACAGTCACTGAAAGGCGGGGAGAAAGTTGTGTCTCCTACAAGGTTCTCCATGACACAGCAGGTCTTGCTGGAGAAAAGAGAATGTCACAAGTCCAGTACCAGCTACTCACCAGAAACCTATGTGAATCACATAACATGCTGTAGCAACAAATTACCTGAAAGTCAAAAGGCTCGTAATAACTTTATGGTGCCCAGCCAGTGGACCTGCAGACCACTCCTGATTTTCTTTCTTTTAGCAAAAACCAGATAGATTTTCAAAGACACCTATGAATCACTCATCTTTTTCCTCCTACAACTTCTTAACAAGAAAGTAGACAAACTAAAAAGGCTCAAATGTCCAGATACCCATACCCATTCAGCAGTCTTGAAGCTTCCAGCAAAAATGTTTGGAAAAGACGACTGGAAAAGCTACTATTTTCTTCTACATTGTGTGTTAAGGATGTATCTTTGTTCTCAAATGTTGGTATTTTTGCCAGGATTTATACTTACTTAAATTTGCCCCAGGATCTTTTGAAATATGTATTTACCAGCTTGATAGCAGTGCCTTAATCTTCAGCAAAAGATCCAATCACTTCTCGTAAGGGTATTACTTTTCTTATCTAACTGTGCTTTTGAAAAAAATATTCATCACCTGAGAGTTTACAACTTCAACCTTATCAAAAATCTGGAAAGTACTCCCTAAATAAACTTCATTGTGTTTTATTTTGTTTTTAATTCAAACTAAATATTAAAATGAATCCAAAAAGGCTTGAACATCCACTACAGTCATCTCCCCATGTACTCATTTCCACTGTAATCTTCAGTTCACTGTTAATAGAGAGGTTTCACATCTCCAGTAAAAAAAATTGTATTTTGTCAATATTCCATCTTATCTTGATTACTAATGAAGCATTGCTACACTTTTTAAGGATGCATTTTGAAATGTGCATGAAGTGGACCAAAACATCTGATCTAAAAGTGAGTACACATACATACTGAAACTTTCAGCTATGCAATTTACCAGATGTCAAGGAAGAAATATTATTTCAGAATATTCACTGAAATATCCCAAACCACTTTCCAATGCAATCTAGGCTGAACTACAACAATAGCTTCAGGGGCTGTTCTTGTGTCAGTGAGTCAGTGCAAGTTTTGCTGCTTACTTCAGTACAGAAACACACTCTAATATAGGTCAGAATTTTGGATACTTCCAAAAACGTATCAGAGAAGCAATTTAGCCCAAAATGTTTAAGATCCACTTGCTTATGGTGCTTGAGGTTTCTGACCACACAATCAATGCATCTAATAGAAAACATTAGTTAAAACCTTCCCTACCTTGTATAGTGCTCAGCAAAACATTTAGGTAAAAAGAACAAACAAAAGGGCAGGAACTCTCTCTGATTAAGTTTAAACATGTATGACCTGCAAGGGACCACTGACAACAACCAGCTGTCATAAATAAACAAATGAACAGTGTTCATAAACTTCTGTTCTTGGCCAGTGATGCACAGAGACCAGATTCTGCCAAAGCTCCCCGGGGGCCCTCGCCTTGCTGCGGCTGAAGCAGCTGTGGCAAAGCTTTTGTTTTCAGCACTGCAGCTCAAACAACAGGCACTGCAGTGTTAATCTCCACCATCTGTAGGAAAGCATGTGTTGAAAACTAGCAATAATATGATACCACTATTATTCTGCCACCAGCAGCAGAAATAAAACTCTTCAGCACATTGTGAAACAACGCCTGTTCAACAGCACAACCCTCCTCTACTCAGCTTGCTCTCCCCCATCTCAGAAACACTGTCAAATCTGATAGTAATGTAGAAAGAGGCTCAAAGAAGCAAGCAAGAACTGCAGATGCTTCACCATCACACACAAAATGGAAGAAGCCACCCACTTCTAGGATGAAGGAAGCAACACATGCCAGTAAGATGCTCTGCAGGAACCACAAGTTTTATTTTGTACCAATTGTTTGTTCACAGAATATGCAGTACGGGATTCTTAAGCAGGCATACTTGAGAGCAGCTGGTCATAAAACTGCACTTCAAAATAATTTTTTAAAAAGATCACTGTAAACATAAAGGCTGTTTTTAAAAAGCAGTACTGAAGAATTTTAGCTGCCAGCTGATTCGTGAAAATGTGCTTGATGGTAGATGATGTTCACTGATGGAAGAAATCAAAATACTTTTGCTGTCTGGGGTTGACATATTTTCCATGGTTATACAAATTTCAGTATGGAAGAAATACAGCAGAATCAACTGTTCTCCACCAGCCTTGCACAGTGAACTAGCAAACATGAAAGCTGAGAAGAAAGAAGAATGCAGTCACCATGTATATACCCTGCCCTCAAAAGAAAGACTGAATGTTTTGGACAGCTGTACCAAAACCTAATTGAGTTCCTATTCACCTGTTATGAATCAGATTCCCTTCCTCTGCTTAGCTCCCAAATGTTCTTTCACACAAAGACAGTACAAACACGTACATAGAGATATCAGCTAAAAAACTGACAACTGTTCTTGTCAGAAAGCAGGTGGATTATAAATTAATTTTGACTGTTACTGTAATAGACTTGATAGCAGGATGAAGAGAAGATGCAGCACTATGAAGAGATTCGGGCTTTTTAAATGGTCTTTTTTGAACTTTTTTTTAAAAATCAGTATTAGAAAATTATTTTCAGAATCTATAGAAATATATGGACTAATTACGCTGCATGTTGGAAGTTTTTATTTCATCGGGAATTTATGTCATTGTCAGAGGCTGACATTTTTGAATGTTCTTTACATGTCCCTGTAGTGACTGCTTCTTCCCTGCAAGTAAGAAAATACACTTGAAATACAGAAGTACCACAGCATCCTCCAAATGCAATACTTCCCAAATTCCTTCTGACTCACCTGCTGATCTTCTGCATGGACCCGCATGACGTGGTCTGACAGCTTGTAGAGTTTCAACTTTCCCTTTTATTTTCCCAGAGCATGCATATGTTTTTCAAGATAGAACGTGAAAGTTTTTCTGAGTCATAAATTGCTACTCAGAAGCCTTAGCTTGAATGCTGGTTTTGGAGCAATTAGTGGTATCAGTTGCTACCTTTTCCCAATAGCTACAGGACCATCACATACAGAGTTTGCTATAAAGCAGTCAGGTTTTCTGTCTGCCCTCCAGAACAAACAGATATATTTAGCCAACCGTCTCATTTAAAATCTAGGACTTTGTTAAGTCAGAATAGATTTTACAATAGTTGAACATTTATAGTTTTAGTTAAAACTTGGTGATAATGTATATCATGCAAGCACACTTAAAATGTTCATTAGTGAGCTCACGCATAAATTGCTAAATTAAGCACAGAGCTTCAGGGAAGATGCTGGAGACTATTTGTCCACACAGCAACAGATCTGTCTTCCACAGTGTGCTCTGTCCGCTGGCAAACGGATACACCAGTTTACTGAAATATTTTAAGAATGAAAGTGCTGGTGTGCATGACTCACATTTTATTAAGGTAATGACCATAATGCATTCTATTTAGATATGTATCTCATTGCTGAAGATGATCTTGGCATGAGACCAGCAATATACCTATCATATTCCAGAGCATTACACAATCTTTTGTCCTATTTGTGGACAAGAAGAAATGCTCACAATCAAATAAATAGTTATACCTGCTACAAGAAGGCAATCAAAACACATTACTAATAAGGACAAATGTGAAATCCTTATACAAATTGTAGATACACACATGCAAAGGAAATGGCTATCAGCTTGTCGGAAAAGAATTATTTATTCCATGGTTCTTGATTTTCATTTCCCTGCGAAGACTTAAACCATCCCATTTCATATTTAGGTGTATTTTGAATTGCATCTTGCAAAGCAGATATTCCGATATATTTCATCCAATAATTTGGATGAAAACTATCCATACTTGCAATTGTTGCTGCTGCTGGCAATACACATGGAAGCACCTGGGCAGCCTGACTAGCACAAAGGAAAAACAGAATCAAGTTCTGCTCACCTTCCTCACACAAGTCATTCCTGTCGAAACATTGACCTCTGAAGTCCATGTGTGCACCAAGATGGGAAGGTCATGCAACCTTGTTATTTCTAGTGTGCAAATAGAAACAGTGGTGTGTGTGGGAGCTGGGGGAAAGCTGCACCCTCCTGGCAATGCAAGGTCCCTGTCACAACTTACAAGTACCAGGGGCAATATCAAAAATCCTGCCTGCTTCGAGGGTGCAGGATTGGGCCCCAGACAAGCAGAAAGGTAAGTGCTCACATTAAGGGAGCCCTCTAGCATCTCAAGAATTTGGCTGTTAGGATGATTGACAGGCAGATTGGAAAGGCTGCAAATTTCAGCCTGCAGGAGCCAGGTAGAAACACCACCCTCTAACTTGTCAGAGCTAGTGGCAAGGCAGCTAAATCCCTGCAAACAAGAGGGGAAACAAGGAGAAACCCCCACAATTCAAGCAGCTGTCACAGTAGCAACACAAATGAAATCCCAAAAGGATCACTCATGCAGGCTACTTCATTAGCATCAATTGTCCGGACCTCCAGCAGTGTACTCATCTCAACAAGAAGTCTTATCCAAGAAACACAAGGAAATCATTTCAGAGATTCTGAACTGAGGTTGATTGTTTTCAGATTACAAAACCAGTACTCTCTTGCAAGCTACAAAATAACAGAGTAATTTGAAGAGATATCAGTCCTGCCTCCACACTGCATATACCTGCTTTGCATGGACAGTTTTCATATAAATATATGCATTGAACACATACGAATACATAAAATCTGTTTCTGCTTATATCATGTTCTAAACATAAAATTTATACAGCTTTAAATATCTATATATGTGAGAATGAAAGATAAGTTCCTTCACTCTATACAGCTTCAATTCAACAGAACATGTACACGAACTCTAAAAACAGTATTTCCAGATAGTGTCACATCTTTTATTTTTAAGAGATACATTAATCAATCTTAGCTAGCCTCAAACTGATGTTTATAGATAAAACCATTTAAAATGAGCTATTGATGGGGTTTATTTTCAGTAGTGCTGGGAAAATCTATCAACCATAAGTACAAAGGAGAGTAATGTGTTGAAAGGAGGTTTCGAGTTTGGGCATTCCCCTGAATTTCAGTGCAGTTTCAAAAGTGACAGTGAAATCATGTCACTATTCCAAGAGTGAGCTGAAAACATGTTTAGAGGTTAGAATAAACTTTTTTATTCCTTCTCTATCAATATGATTACAAACATCTGTACATTAGGAAGAAATGTGACTGCTAACCAAATCAAAATGATTTAACACACAAATCCAGGGGCTGGATTGCTACAAAAGAGGCCTGAAACATCCCCCAGAAATGCCTGTGTGCAAGCTACTGGATAAAGACAAAAATAGACTCCTTGGTGCAGGCAAACAGCAAGTCAACTATTTTTAACTCGGGTCTTCAAATGCATTTTTAAGTTGCTTACATTTAAAAGAAAACCTTAAGCAGTTTGACTTGATGAATATGTATGAAAAATACTTTTCAAATCTTCTGCACTTCACATACTTACAAAAATAAAATTTATTTGCTCATTAGATTATAAGGATTTTAGACACCCTGCTCAGTACATTTAAACAAAATTTTGTCAGTAGAAACGTATATTTTCAGAACAAGTATGTGCCTACAGAAACACAAATAAGATATTACTAGTCATATTATATTGCTTTGTGACAGTCTCAAGAAATGACGAAAGAGTTAAAGTGCCTGCCTGTGGTCAATACACTCAACACACACACACACCCCCCCCCTTGGCTTGCCAAATTGTGTAAGGAAAGAGCCATCTCTATCCTCCATGGCTGCAAAGCTGGCTCATTCAAATACATGGGCTACTTAACTTTTGCCCATTATATCTGCACTTGAAGACAGTGAAACAGATGGCAAGAGGTGACAGGGTACTTGTAATGCAAACATCTGGGCTGCACAGCAAGCATGACTCGTAGACTTGCATACTTGCACAAGTATACTGCTATTCCTTTACACCAGAGCCCACTTCTGCCAGCTGTGGGCCAGTGCTCTCCTGCCCCTTCTGCAGCTGCAGCATGGGAAGCATGTGACAGCCCTGCAGAATTTAGGAGAGGACACAGGGGTACAGCATGAGCAACAAGTAGTGTTAGGTTGAGTGCCCCACTTTGTCTTCTGCAGGCAGGTGAGGAAAGCCAGCTGAATGCCTCTGCTGAGGTTTTGTCTCCCAGTTAATCTGCCTCTGTGGGTTTCTACTTTGATGTCATCTATTTCTTGTCAGTAGTCAGGTAAGCAGTCCAGCATGAAACCCCCTAGAATTATTTGCATGATTAATCATGTCAGCAAAACACCTACAAACCTAAGCCTTCAGGAATTATGCCTCTGCATAATTCCTGAAGAAAATTTATGCCCACAGTGAGATCTCCTTAAAGCCAGCAGAAGTGCTTATACAAGGTAAAATGGAAGGAAAAGTTATGAACGTGAGGCAGATCATGACTTTCTTAAATTGCCCTTTTTCCTCTCCCACAGTCTAAAGAGAAGCAATCAACATCTCAGTGGGCACAGAAGTAACATTTATTCAAAGTAAGCTCAAACAAAATGACTATTCTCATCTCAGTAACAAATTTAGAAATTCATCTAATATCATTGATCAGAAAAACAGAGGCCGAAGTTAGCAAGAGTGAGATAGGACTTAGAAGCTGGGACACACCAGCAAGTAAAACACAGATCCCACTGAATCACAAAGGAGTTTGGGTGGGTGCTGAAGATTTTACAGGCTAGATTTTACAGGCTGTGACTCCCCCAGACTCAAGATTTTCACAGACTCCCATTTAGACAGGTCTGAATGCCTGTGCCAGCTTTCAGTCTGTGGACAGGCTTCACCTTTAGAAATACATTTTGCTAGCTTCTGTGCAGCTGAAGAATGGTCCTTGCCCATGGCTAACCTGCCTGATTATACAATAGCCTCATGATCACACCATTTAACTCCTCTCAAGCCTTTGTCTGGCAACACCTGTGGCAAACAGTACTGATTATCTGTTAAACAGGCGAAGTCTTTCCAACTTCAGAGAAAAAACAATTTTCCAAGTGCCATACATTTACAGCAAAATGCTTGAAGAGTTCTGTTCCCACTAAGCCCAAGAGAGTATCTAGGAGCTAAGACCTGTGGATAACCGAATGCAAAGCATGGCTTCCTCACACCTACATGCACACATACAGTAGCTCTGAGAAATTACGGTTTTTAAAGATTCAAAGATTAACACAGTACCAAAAGTGGAACAGTGCGTTCATTATTTATGCAAATGAAGAGCATTTGTTGCAAGAAATACTGCAGAATAACAAAGGAGGAGAATGTTCAGCTGCTGCAGGAAAGAGAGGCTGAATATTGGCTACAAGAAGGAAAGGCTTGAAAAGAAGTGTATTGTTACTACTTCTTTTACATTGAGAGAAGTTTGCACTCTAAGAAATGTATTTCCTCCGAGGAGTAAGGACACACTGTTCCCCAAAAATCAGTGCTAGTCATGATGTGACTCAAGACTAAGAAAATATAAGAATAATGCATCTAAGCTTCGGCTGACCTCAAATTCATTTAAGCCAATGCACAGCAAAAACTGAGTCTGTTTTTACTTGCAAAACTGCAGGGTGCCAAGGAGCTACTTTATCTTGTCTGCTGCAAACAGATGTTGAGCAGATACTGTCTAGATTTGCAAACTGAAAACACCACCAGCTCTGGACTGCTACCCCGAGCTGTGTTTGTGTCACCCTGTGGTCTACCCGATTACTGACGGTCTCATCTGCCGGCTGCTTTCTGCCATGACCGGATCACAAACCCTTGAGGGCGGACCGAGCAAGGTCCGGCCAGATATTTTCATACTCAGCCCAGCGACCGTGCCTGTCCGCCGAGACAGCATGGGTAGTACACCGCAAGGTAGGAAGCCAGGGAAGGAAAGCCTCCTTCCCCGCGCGCCTCTCCGCGCCCGGCGGCGGCAGCGGCCGCGCCCGCCCGGGCGT
>VZTD01004181.1:0-35891 GCA_013397725.1 Rhagologus leucostigma | reverse complement strand
TGCGCACCGCGCCGCCCCCCGCGCCCGGGGGCTCCGAGTCTGGAGCAGCTTCCCTGGCCCCCAGAAAAAGGAATGTCGTCCCTTCATCAGCCATTCGACGTCTTTCCCCCAGTTTCTGTCTTGTCTGTTGTCTGCCATGCACGTCGCATGGTACTTTTGTAAATCGAAGTGCACGGTGTTGCTCACGGGAGATCTGCAATAACGCGGGGTAGTTCACATGTTTCCCGACAAGTTCTTCACGAAGAAAAACGCCTGAGTTGTGCCTGTTTGGGGCTCAGACTTGAGCAAGGGTCTCGTACTCCCAATTACTTCAACGTAAAGTACACACACAGGGCAAGAACTCCTGTCTCTGCATAGCTCCTAGGGCAAGGGGACATAGCAGACAAACAACAGTAAAAACGCGAACAGCAACAATCTGTCTTGGAAGAACTCGCTCAAGAACCCAGGTTTCTCACTTTTTAATGAAACCCCCATCTACTGGCTCATAGATTCCTCCCTGCTTCACACGTGGGTAAACCTGACAGTTCATCTCTTTTCTTTGGTCTATGAAGTTGGGAAGATGCCCGAGAATGGAGAACCTTCAGCCGTGCTGGGCATCCTGCCTAGGCACTGAGCACCCTCCCAGGAAAGATGGGTATCTTTAAATCTTCTGTGAGAGCTCTATATTGCAATGACTGTCTTTTGCCTTTGGTGCATCCCTGAGAGGAGTCTGTTATTTCAGTGCTCTGCCACAAAGGAACTGATGACAGGCAGAAAAAATGCCTTTCACTCCCAAGCTGAAAAAAACCACTTCTTGCTGCCCCTCCTGCCCTGTGCCATCCTCCAGCCTTCTCCACATCTGTGGCCTCCACTGAACTTGCTGCATAGGCTCAGTGTCTGTCTTGAGAAGAACTGGGGAACTCAAACTAAAGCTGTCATTTGCTGATGATCAACTCCAGGACGTTCTCATCAGCCCATTTCTCTGGCTTGTCAAGGTCCTTCTAAAGAGCAGCCCTCTTCTCCAGTGTATCTGACATTCTCCTCAGTCTGGGAGCACCTTCAAACTTGCTGAGAATGTATTGTCCCATCATACAGGTCACTAGTAAAGATATTACACACTTTTGGCCACAGTGTCAGTATTTCTGAGGAACATGACTAGTAGCCACTCACATGCTAGGCCTTGTATTGCTTTTCAAAACACTTGGACCCCAAGCTCTTGCCAATTTTCCAAGCATGTTCTAGGCCAATTATCCAATGCATATCCTTCCCGTGCTCACTTACCAGTTTTTACTGTACATGAAGTCAAATCTGAAATCTACAGTGCGAGTGGACAGCTTTGACCACTGGCACCTTACAATCAGGTATATGGGTATCTGAACTCACAGGACAAGAAGAAATCTCCTGCCTCTTCCCCAGTACATGCACTTCAGTATCAGGCTACTGAATGAGTCCTTAGCAATGAAAATGAAGGGAGAAAACAAAGAACAATTAAAAAAAATTGAAAAGAATACTGATTACTTCAATGCATCCCTAATTTGAGCAGTGCCTAACAAAGAGGTCTGATTTGCACTGAAATCTGTGATTGGAACTCAGATATTTCTAGACAGTACAGCTTGCTGATAATTTTTGGCTTTCTGAAAAGTGACACATCGAAAACTTCCCTTTGCACCATTTAGGCTCTCCCCCAGCAAGCAGGCCATCCTAACTGACCACTGGCCAATGACCTAAATTCACCTTTATTATGTGATCAGACTCCTTGATTTTAATATCCAGTTTTCTTGAAACTCCCATGTCTCACCCTGTCGTTTTAATAACAGAACTAGTGTTTACACTTCAAAATAATGAACAGCAGGACATGACCCCTTTGTATAAAATGCTGCTTTTCTTTCTTTTCATGTTTATCTGCATTTTAAACATAAAATGTAAAATAATTTCTCTCCTTAATGCCAGTGTGGGTTCACTAATTCAATTCAGAGTATCACTAAGCTTGTATTACAGTTGCTATCTAAGTAATTACTATTCTGGGGAAAAGTCTCAGTTTAGGAAAGATCTTCAGTGTATGTTTATGGTTAAACATGTTCTTATACCTACAGATTTTCAGCAAAGCACTGCAGCCTGTGCTTTAGCATGGGCTTAAGCATCTTCTTGACTCAGAGTTTTATTCTGGAGAAAAAAAAAAAACAAACAAACAAACAAACAAAAAAACAAGGCTACATTTGATTTTGCAGGCGTAGTTAACAAGAGCAACCCGAAAGAATGGAAAAAAAAAAGGTTCCATTTGTAGCATGATTACAAAGCAAATTACAGTGAATTAAATGCCCCTATCACATCTGTGTAGCAAGAAGCATGGATCATGTAAGTGGATATTCCTGTGGCTTTTATGAAATTCCCACATAGCTTCACCCAGACAGAAAAATTGAAGGAAAATACTCAGTACAACATCCAAGGCTTCAGTACATGTATGTTTCATCTCTGGTTCATAGAATCACAGAATAAGCTGAGTTGGAGAGGACCCACAAAGATCACCAAGTCCATCTCCTGGCCCTGCACAGAACCATCCCCAAGACTTACACCGTGTGCCTGAGAGCATGGTCCAAATACTTCTTGAACTCTGTCAGGCTGGTGCTGTGAGCACTTCCCCAGGGAGCCTATTCTAAGAGAAGAACCTTTTTCTAATATCCAACCTAAACCTCCTCTGACACAACTTCAGGCCATTCCCTCGGGTCCTGTCACTGCTCACCAGAGAGAAGAGATCAGTGCCTGCCCCTCCTCTTCCCCTCAAAAGGAAGTTGTAGAATGCAATGAGGTCTCCCCTCAGTCTGCTCCTTGTAGGGCTTCCCCTCAAGGCCCTTCAGCATCTTTTTTGCCCTCCTTTGGATGATCTCTAAGAGCTTAATACCTTTGTTATGTTGAGGATCCCAAAACTGCACATGGTATTCAGTGAGGCTGCCCAAGTGCAGAGCAGGACAATCACCTCTCTTGCCTGGCTGGTGATGCCTGATGCACCCCAGGACAGGGTTGGCCCTCCTAGCTGCCGGGGCACTGCTCACTCATGTTCAACTTGGCAAGGATCAGGACCACCAGGTCCCCTTTCTGTGGCACTGTTTGTTGACAAAGAAGCCATAGCTTTTGTGCCAGCTCTAGTGGTACAATTCAGCAAGCCATTTGCTTGATCAGCAATGGTGAGCAGATAACAAGAAACAGATCCTGACAAAGCCTCTTGCATCTCAAGGGTTTTATGAAGAGCTGTCAAGACTTCTGCATCATTAAACAGATTTATGCTTAGAAAAAGTTTTAAACTTCAAAACACCATGTAACTCATGTAAGTGCATGCTGACAGAATAGATCGGACAAACTCCAGACAAACACATGCATCAAACTACTGTCTTACTTCCACTTCTAAGTATCAGGCCTGCTACACAGAGGAATGTCTGTATTTACTAGTAGCTCTTTGTAATTCATGCCAGCCATCACCAAAGATTGTCCTGTCACCCTCACAGCAATCTGTGTCAACACTGGTAGATTGCAGGACTTTCATTCTTTCTGCCCTTTTGTAGGATGTATGGACAACTCACGTGGGGGCAGAAGAGCAGAAGTTGAGCAGGTGCTGTGTCTCTCTGTGAGCCTGCACTTGGTGACAGTAGCTTTGGATGCTGCAGCAGGAGCAGTGGGAATTCTCGCCATGCTGTGTCCTGACTCAGAAAAACTGCCTAGTCCTTATGGACAGCTGCTTGCAGTGAAAGGGGAAAATATGCTGATTCTTAGAGATGCTTAGCGTCTGGAAGAACTGAACTATCACCCCATTCAGCATCCTTCAGGCTGAAATTTTTCCATTCTCCAATTAGCAGCCCTAGGGAAGACTTAAACCCCTAAGACCCGAATTATTTGCCTCTGTTGTTAACCACTGTGTACTCACCACTATCTTCATCATACTTACAAAAAGTAGGACCATCAGACCATCTTAACACCCACCAAAAAAAAAAAGCAAACAAGAGGTTTAATTTCAGCTAAGTGTGATTAACATGAGACAGTGTTGGGATCCAAAATATCTGAGGCACAAAACTATAGGTTTTTTTTTTCAGATGCTTTCATGAGAGTGAAGCAGCCACATCAGTTATCAACTACAGCAGAAGTTCAAAGTGGCACAAAAGCGGAGACCTTCCTTAGGTTACAGGAGGCTATGTCCAGAGTCCCTGTGCAGCAAACATGTGCCATGCTTTCACTATTTTGGGTGGGAACAGAAAAGTAAATACAGTTTATGTATGTAGGTAAAAGTGGGGAGGGTGTGGCTGTTTGTGTGTGTGTGTGAGCCCGCGTGTGTGTGTGCCCATGTGTGCAAAATAGCCAAGAGAAAAAAGGAGAAGCATCCAGTTTTCTCTAGAGAAAACTGAATATTCACACATTGTCACTCCAAGCCATAGTGCTACAGTAATGAAGCAAGAAGCACAGGAATTCTGCTTTTGGACCTCTTCTCCTGCAACAGAACGACAGTAGCAGAGATGGCTATACTACTGAAAGAATATTTGGGGGAAGTCTGAGGGCCTTAGAATTGCTTTTGTACCTTTTTCAGCACATTTGCTAATATGAGATTCTGAACCAACTGTTCTGTAGAAACACAGAAGTGATAAAAGCTAGTCACTTGTGAACTTGGGTAGCCATGTCAGGATAAACCTTTTTCAATAATCATTCTGACATCTATTTTAACTGAAGCCTTGGGGCCAAAATATTTCCTTTGATATGATATCCCACGATCTTATTCCTCTACCAGTAAGGGATTCTTCAAACTTCCAGCCTAAATACATAATCGGCACAAAAACAACTAGTAAAATCTGGCTGATACCATTCTGCATCTGAAATAACACTGTTCTCCTCTCTTCCTGCTCTACAATGCATATGAGCAATTCAGCATTGTCTCTAGGTTTATCCTTAGTGGGCAAAAAAAGAACAATATATTTTGACCTCCTCTTCTAACAAGGAGCATTCCTCCTTTCTAACAATTGCTCTACCAGCTTTCCCCACCTTGATCCATTATCGGTCTGATGGCTTTTTGAAGATGCACATTTCAGCCCCAGTGACTGGTGGCCAAGACCGCTCTCTGCCCCAGTCACCAGCACTGACACCCCACTCACTTTGGTAGCTGCCACTACAGGTCTGGGGGACCAAAACCCTTGGTTCAACTCCAGTTGCTGGCACCAAATTTGTCACATCAGTTCACCCAGTAGCTGGCACTTAGTCCTTGCAGCAGTCATGCACGTGGGATAGAGACCGTGACTATGCAGTTAGATAAGAAAGGATCCAAGAAGGTGGAACAGATTGTAGTAATTAGGTGCCAGGCTCAGTCAGACCACCATAGTGACCAGTCTCATCTCACAAGCAACTAGCTCCTCCTACACCTCTTTCTGTCTGACCCTCTCCCTTCTTTGAATCCTCAGCAACTGGCACAGTCTCACCAGTCTCTCCAGCATTCCGCATCTTTGAGTTTGCGTCCTTATCAATTGCCCCAGTGTGCCTCTGAATTTATTGCTATCCCATCAGTTACTGAGATTAGCCAAGTTTGTTTCTCATCTTTATCACAGTTACATTTCTCGGTCATGTTTGTGTCTCTGCCTATCTTGTTGATCGGTTTCCTTTTTCCCTTAGTATCCCATATGACAGGGTGTTTGACCAGCCAGTCACAGGTTCTAACTCCAGACTTTTTACATCCATGCAAGACTTTGTGTCTTCTTCTTACTTAGTCTCCAACACAGACAAGGTAATTTAAAATCAGGGACAAATTATGGAAGGAGTTCCCATAGTCAGACAGCAAGATTAGAAGGTAGACAACAATGGGAAAGGCATCAGGATTGCAATTTGTTACTGATGCAGCCTGAAAAGACTTACATTTGGAATTACTGAAACATCCTATTTCCATGAAAATTGTCAAAATAGTTCAACATTTTTTCACACTAACTTTGTCATAATTTTGGGGGTTTTTTTTCATTCTGGTCCAGAGCAGAAATCTACAAGTTTTATTGTCAAGTGTAGCTTGAGTTTTTCAAGCAGCTGCATTTACTTTATTGCTTTATGACTTATTACTTTATTGTTACGATATTTATTATTTATTTATTACTTTATTCCTATAACCTATTTTATTTTGTTATTTATTCCTTTATTACAACATTGAGCCTCTTCATTTTACACTACAACTAGGAATGGTCTAGGAATGACATAAAAAAGGAAGAGACAGATACAAAGAATAAAGAGACAGAGAATGCCCCTGGAGAACAAAAATGTAATCAAGAGTTTGTCTGAATCATCTTCTTAAGAGCAGTTCATGAAGTGTTTTTGTTGTAGTCTGTATTCTTGCTTTTGAAGGATTATTTTGAGTGTAGAATTGACTTTCAAATGTTCCATGGATTTTTTTTCAAAACATGAATTCCTTGCAACACACTCTAAGAAAAACACCCAGCAGGCTGAGCTTCATTAGAATTATTCCAAAATGTCCATGCCAAAATATTTGCAGAAACTTAGTGGTTTCTTGGATCTCAGTTTGAAACAAGTAGAGCAGTAACAGGTATAAAACAAATTATGTGTGCACAACACAAAGACACAGTTGTAAATTTCTCCAAAAGGCTGCATAGATCTATTACAAAAACAAGAATTTTTGGGGGGGGCTTTTTGTTGGGGGGTGGTTCAGTTTATTTGTTTGGTCTGGGTTGGGTTTGTTTGGGGGTTTTTTGTTGGTTTTTGTCCCTGGGATTACAAGCACTGGCTTTGCCAGATGCAAAGTTAAAATAGTAATGTTCATCTTTGGCAAGTGCTGGTGGTCTAATGGTGTTGCTGTTTGCCACAACAGTTTGAGTTAGCATGAGCTTTGTGATGGCGCCACAGATGGTTACGAACGCGTCACCGGACAACAGCAGATGGCACAGCTCAAACGCGTGTGGCCTTATATCTCCTTCTGGTGGCTCGATCTCAAACCCTTAGTCGGTTCTTGCCGCCCCTGAGCTGGTAGAAAAAGCCAGTCTGCACAGCCAAAACCATTGCACACATTCACTAACACTGAGGGTTCAGCCCTGATAGCAGCTTTGTCACGGGTGTCTCGGAAAGTGTTGACACATGAGGGTTTTGACTGCTCGGAGCTGTGTGTCTCAAGCAAGGTCCCTTGCACAGCAACCAGCAGTCTCACCCATGTGTGTTTCCACATCCCATCTAAAAGTCATCCATTGGACAAAAACCCCAGGAGTGTCAGGCTCAAACACTGTGCGTTTGTGGAGCTCCAGTCCAAGGATTATTCCTTGCCTTGGCAAAGATACCTTATTTGCTTGGTCCATGATGCCTGGGCTGTTAGTCTAACAGATTACAGAAGAAAATGCAACATGGACAGCCATTTCTCCCTAGCATGTTGTGTTTCCCTTCCCATAGCAAAATAAAAAAAGTGCTTCTAAAATGTAGTATTTTATGCTACTGAAAGAGACAACACTCTAGTATTTTATTTTTTTCCAACATAGAAACACACACACACTCTGTTTTGATAGCTGCTGCAAAATGAAGGCTCATTTTTGAGGATCTAAACTTATCTCCACCTTTCCTGTACACTGATATCTCTGTAAGAATACTCTGTTGTAGAACTGCAGTTTCTGAAGTATGTGTTCTGTTTTTGAAGTTTCACAGCACTGTGGACCTGCTTATCACTTTTCAAAGGGACTGATGTAGAACAGGCAAAAATGGAAACTCCTGCTCATCTCAAGTCTGAGTGTGAATATGATACCATGGTAGACCACAGTCTTCCAGAAGTGTCCTTTAGGATGCAGCATGTATTGTAACAGCACTAGAACAAAACAAAAAAACTTGTTAATTTTGCTGGAGGTGGAAATCCATAAACCTCACCAAACAATGAACAAGAGTCTTCTCGAATTGTGACAATAGTAAATGTTCTCTTCTCCCCATGCAACTCACTTCAGCAACAGTTTATCCCCTTGTTTATTTTCTTATGGGAGGAGGAAAAAGCCAGTTTCATGCCTTTAACCCATATGCAGGAGCTGCTTATATATTACACAGTTAGTGCTGAATTCAACTTAAAAAAGGTGGATGTCTCCTTAAAAAAAAACCCAAAAGACCCCCAAACCTCCACCTAACAAACAAATAAATAACCAACCAAAAAAAACCCCTCCAACAAGCACCTTTGGAAGCTGCCAAGGTTATTACTTTAATTTCTCTTTGAGATCCTTCAGCAAGAGGAGAAGGAGAAAAAAGAAACTTCTGAGAGAAAAAAAGAGGTATTTTCTACTAGTTTCATCAAAGGCAAATTTATAATGACTAGGCAACAATAAAAGGAGAAAAGGAACACACTCAACCTGTTGTATGCAACTGAGGGAGCAACTGGAAAAGGACAACCTGTCATGTTTGTTCCGTTTGTTGGCTATAAAAACAGTTACAGGAACCTACTTAAGGTTTATATTTGAAGAAAATCTGTCCTATTTGCTTGTGCTTACACGAGTTTGTACAAGTTAATTTTTCAAAGTTTGTTAGTGGTATGTTTTCTTTTTCCCTGAAGCCTTCTTGGCAAGTAAACTCTATGTGGTTTCCCATACATCGAGATTCGGATTCACTGCCTGCCAATAGTCATGTTTGACTATAAAGTAGTTTCCCTCTGGCTGCTTTGAAGCAGAGAAATGCACACATGCTGCTAGACTTTATGTTGTAATACCACTCTTCTTCCCCTGCAGAAAGCATCTAAATATAAATAAGAGTGCAAGTATCTGGAAAACAAAAAAGAAGTTATCTTCGTTTACGTTAAAATCCCTTGATACAGGGAAGACACAGAAGCATTCTTTTTTAAGTGGGAATCTGTCACATTCTTTGAAACTAAGACAACAGTGTTTTATAATGTTCACTGAGAGTGCTTTATACAACAGGAGTCAAATTCACAGCTGGGCAACGTTCTTGCATGCATCAGCAAAGACTTGCATCAGGCCCCTAAGGACTTCAATGGAACTGAGTTAGAGTGTTCACATGATTCTATGCAGAGCACTTAATCTCATATAGTTCTTGAGAAAACTGCATTATATTCTTGAAGAAAAATATATTATACACTAGTCAAAGATCTGTGTTGTCTGAAATTTTCATACCTGTCAGATCCTGTTTCGGTATCACTTGGTTATGTTCACAGAGTCACATGCTCTGTCTTTCTGCCTGTTTAGAGGCTCAGCTGAAAAATTGTTAGTCTCAGCTAGCTGTATTGCTTGACCTATACAAGCAGAATTGTAAGGGAAACCACACAACGCTTTCTGCGCTTTTAGTGATTAAAAAATGCAAAGACTTCATATTTGTATATATTCTTCTTATTTTCTAATTTAGAAGACAAAGTGTCCTTCTCAAACAGGAGGAGAATCCATGTTTGAGGACAAAAAACAGTAAAGTGGGCTGATCAGCCTACCAGTATGCAAAAGTGGCGTTTGATCAAAGCTTAACAGCATTTGTACTATATCATGAAATTATACATTCATTTATATACCCTTTTTTTTACCCTTTTGTTTTAATAGGCTAACTAGCTAAAGTGCTATGTTCTCACAAAACTGGTGTCTACTTAACAGAAGTCCATACAAACAGGAAATAAGTTGGAATGTTGTGGCTCTCTGGCAGATCCCAGTCTAGCATGGTACCTGATGATGTACTTTAAGGCCAAACACAGTCCTACTGAAGTAAAAAAAGGCCCAGAGTTAAAGGCATTAACTGCTTTTCTGAGCCTGGAAGGGACAAATTCGGGAGCTGCCACAGAGAACTTGTCGGTATGTAGGACTCTTAGCATGTGTTTGAGACATCCTGGGCTGGCTAGCATGTCTCAGCCTGGAACTGAGGTGAAGCACTGCCTTCTTCATACCTTCCCTGTGCTCCCATGGTGATCCCAGGGATTTCAGTGGAGGACGGTGGGGAACAGCACTGAACCAAGGGTTCCAAGCCATATACTCCTGCAACAAGATAGCTCATGCTCCTAAGAAGTGAGGAAAGAGGTGAGGACAGGACATGGCATGAGCGGGTGAATACTGTTGGTTTTGTTTGTTTGTTTTTCAAATCAGGAAGGTCTATGAAGAAGTGACAACTTCTAGGGAAAGGTGAGATGAGTGGGTAGGGAAACATGTGTCTCCATGCTCTTAAAGAACTGTTTTTTTATTGTATGTAGTGGAAGGAAAACTGTGCAGAGCGATAAAGCCTCCTTGGCAGCAAACCTGCAAAACTGTGTTTTTGTGTGAACTCAGACCAGTTTGTTGCACACACTGACTTAGAGCTCCACCACACTGGACTTAGAGCTCTACCTCACTGCAGATCGACCCCACAGCTGTGCTACACCGAGAAGCCATCTTCACTAACGTAAGAGTATCTATGCTGTATGCTCTAAACTAGCAGCAAAGGGTGGTTTGCATCCTCTGTGTACTGTGTCCAGATGGAGTGGAGTTTGTTTTCTTCACAGCAGTCCCAATGGTGCTGCGTGTTACATTTGTGGTGGAAATAATTAATAACTAAATCCACAATGTTTTAGCTATTGCTGGATCATGCTTGCTCATCAGCTGTTTCTCACTCTGTTCTCCCCCAGGGCATAGTCTAGGATGGGGAGAACTGGGACAGCTGACCTGAACTGACTGGAGAAGATACTTCATACTACATAATGTCATGCTTGGCAAGAAGACCAGGAGAGGCGAGTTTTGTTATAAGTAGCCAGTCTTGGAGGTTGGCTTGACACCACTCTGCTGCTGAGCAGGTGTGGAATTTCTTTTACATCACTTGCTTTTTTTCCCAATTTTTTTTCTTTGCTTATTAACCTGTCTTCACTACAACCCATAATTACTTTTTTGGTCTGGTTTGGTTTCCACTTTTTCCTTCCAATCCGACTGGAAAGTTGGAGGGAGGAGCAACTGAGAGGGAGCTTAGCTGCTGTCTGGGATCAACCCACCAAACCACAAAAGCAGGTGGCATTGGTTGTTGGGTGAGTTAGCCAGCAGCAGAGTGCCTCTTGCAGAGGGAGCAAGTAACAGCTGTGCCTAAGCAGTCCGTGTGGAAATAAAGCAGGAGGACGGAAGTACGCACCACAAAGAATCGAGCTGCTCACACATGGGACACAAGACGACATCTGGGAAAGGACAGAGAACAGCAAATCCTCATCTCTTAGTAATTCACCAAGTTACTGTCATGTAAATGTAGGTCTGGTATGGTATGTGACGTGTCACATATTCCGAAAAGCTAGACTGTGAGCCAGCTACCTAAAGCTCTGCTGACATCTGGTGCTGAACAGAAAATGAGTTTTTCAGTGCAATTAAGTTCTCTACTTTGAAACACCATCTTATGGGACAGAAGTTGCATTTCTTCAGCCTGTCTCCCAAAACAGCAGTCTTCCACACAGGCTGCTTAGCATTCACACATGTACAGAGAGTCTCAGTTCATACAAAGCCTCTTTAGGAATATTTGAAATGAACAATGAAGTAGAAACTGAAAACCACATATTAATTAGTGGGGATATCGTATTTCTGTCAGGATTTGAATCCCTCATGGAGCATAGAGTTGAGTTTATAATCAGTGATCACCTTAATTGGAATAGATTTTGTTTCTTGCAATGTACTTCTTGACAGAATTTATTAAAACCAAAAAAATACTTAGGAGTTTCTTCAAAATCCGGTGTGCTTTAGTCTTCTGGTTTATTTTTAAAGAACTCTAAATTTGAGTACAGAAACTTCTGTGGAGTCCAAGATTTCTTTCAAGGGACCTTAATTTATTTTTCATAAAATTTGTCTTTTTTACTGTGAAACCTGCTCTTGGCAGTATTAAAAGATTTGTCCCAACTTTGTCTATGTTTAGCAAACCTTTGCTTGTAATGTGGTGTCCCATAAAGAAGATGTTAAAAAGAACACTCTTTTCAGTTATGCAAGAACTTAATATGGGAAACAGCACAGTAGCACATATCAGGAGTTGTTCATTAAAGAGTTTTTGTGGGCTTGGGCCTATTCTTCAAGTCTTTCAGAGCAGTAAAGGTGATTTTTTCCCTTTTCACTTTGTCTTTTACAAGTAATTAATTATCAGTTATACTCAATAACATAATTCGTGATTTACTGGACAAACAGTGATCCATCTAGTGCCTTCTCAGCAACATCCAGTACCAAATGCTTTGGATAAAATAAAAAATTGCTATAGACAAATATTCTCATCAGTATCCACTCTCAAATGCCAGCTGTCAGTGGTTTAGGAGCTAGGACTAACCTAAAACTAAAACCAATTCCTCTTTGCTTAGTAGGTTTATCAGGTCCACTAATTCAGCGTATTTGTTTTTAACTTTTTTACATATTTGTCCAACCCGATGACCAGTGACGAAGAGTTTCATGGTTTGTCTGCACATATTTATCTTCCACAAAAATGAGAGAGACTCTGAGAGAGATGTTATACATTTTCAGAGCCATAGAACCATCATTTCAAATAACTAGGGTTGGGTAAGGGTTTCTAGGTATGCTTTTGCAAAAAAAGGCATCAAGTATTTTAATTTTGCTAGTGAGTTAGTCAGAAATTATATTTCTCTTTCAACTTTGATGCTCCACCCATTTCTGAAGGTCTCAACACAGGAACTGCCAGGAACAGAACTCAAAATTAATTGTAAATTATTATTAATTTTTTTTAACATGCCATTTTTGTGAGACCATCTCAGACAAAACAATTTCTAAAGATGTTTCAGTTTGTACTGCTCCTGTACACTTTCAGGGGGCATGAAATTGATTAAATACATCAGTTAACCAAAAAACGTTGCTGGAATGTTTCCATGCTCCCAGAAAACTGTCATTCTTTTCCTTTCTAAGAAAAAACGGGTGAGGTATCTGCTTTCAGGTTGTTGAAGCCTAATGTGTTACAAAACCACTCAGGATGAAACAATACAAATTAATACGGAATAGCCCGAAAAAACAAGCTAGCACCATTTCTATGTAGGAAACCTGTGCCACATAATACAAACATGTTAAGTGGACTGGATGGATATCATCTGTCTGGATTTTAAAGTGCTTGTGAGAGCCTTCCATGGAAAATCTTTGAGGAAAATGCATAGGCATAGAAAGGAAAAGGGAACTGCTGTGACAGATAAAACTAGTTGAGGAAAAGCTGTGAGACTGAACAGCTAGCCCTCAACATGGCAAAGCATATCATATATTCAGACATGATCTGCAACATGATCTTCATCTTGCTTTGAAGTGCAAATGAACCATTAGAAGGTGGAAGAGAAAGTATTCTCCCCTAAATTGTATTGCTATTGCTTTAGCTGAAAAAAACTAGCTTCAAGACAACTTAAAAATAAACCCAGAATGTGATTTATGAAGCCTAATCTTACAAATGGGTCTTTTCAACTTGTGCCCAGTTTTTATCACCACTTAGTTCAAATAGTGGAATAATCCAGGCTCCTCCCATATACTCAAACTCACTGAGGTCTTGTTGATGGGTTACTGTCGAAGAACTCTCCTCATTTCTATGTATTCCTAACTGAAAAGCTTCTTCATTGCAGGAACAGATACAAAATGTCCTGGTAAGTTCATCCCTAACTGTACTCTCAAAATGCTTGTCTTTCTGCAGTGTCTCTCTGCCTGTGTGCACTAGGGGCTCTAGTCTTCCCTGGGCACAGCTGAGTTTCCTGCTAGGAAAAAAGGAAATCCATATCAGCTCACAGAGAGGGTTCTGCAGCTCAGCCCCAAGCGGTACCCACCAGGTCAGAGAGCCACCACTGAAAGCATGAAGTTCTTTGAACACTTTCCTAAGCAGAAAAAATTTACAGATATCCCTGCCTGCAATGAAGTATTGTTGCCAAGTTAGTCATTCCTCCCAAGAGTTTCAAGACAAACTTAAGGGGCCGCATCTGTTCACAAAGGACGTAAGTGGGTTAGACAGTTGAACCCTAGAATTAAGAACAAGGAAAAGGTGTCATCCGGATCACAGAGCAACTCCAAACCCTGCCTGACTGCTGGCCTGATGTACATAAAGCACCTGTTCTGGATACAACTGTATAGCAGAAAATTTCCATTCTCTGGAAGTGTTAAGAGTATGGATATTTGTTGTAATATATCTAAGGAGGTATAATCGAAAATGTTACCCGCGCCAAACAGAAAAGTTTCAATGTATAAAAAAATTATAGGAAGGCATCAGAACAGGCCCTTGATTAAAGCTTTGGTACAAAATACAAGCTATATTTGAAAAGCATGTATGAGGAAAAGCTAATATATTGGTAATCATTTAAAAATGGGATTAAGAGGTATAAGAATTTATCCATATCCATTTTCTTAAAATAAATCTGCAGTAAAGGAAGAAAGCAACTTTTTTAGTAACAGAGGGGTCTATTTCCACTAAGACACTTGCCTTCACGATGGTAAATAAGTTGTTTGTGTGGAAATAGTAGTTCAAAAGAACAATTTAGTTTTGTAATAACCCCCATGATTACGATGAGTCAGTGAAAGCCCCCATTTTCACATCTTCCTTCTGTCACTGAAAAAACAAGTTTGTTTTCATATTGCAAGAATGCTCTAGCAAGCTCCGGAATTTGCCAGTATTGTTGGCATGTATAAATAGAGCATTTTTTTTGTGCCACAGGGAATCTGCAGCTGCTTGCTGAATACAGACAGAAAGCAAATGTTTTGCTCTTTTTACAGACCTGCATGCTTCTCCTCCAAGCTTCTCTGCTCTGAATGAATTTCACTGGAGCCAAGCCCCCACTAGGTGCATTATGTTTACGCAATTAGGAGAATGCCTGCTTGGGGTATTTTCTGAAGTTGGTTCATGTTAATGACTGCTGTGCTTTGAGGCTGAGTGAGACACACAGGCACCTTCCACATTATGCGCAGCGGCTCATTTTGCAGACAGTCCTTCAAAAGCCCAGCTTTGACTTACCTGGTGGAAGAATGTGTTCAGTTCCCTTGAAATGTACTAAAACTTTGCAAATTCTCTCTTTATTCACATACCTCATGAACTGCTGAAAAAAAAATTACTTCATTTTACTCCTCCAGCTTTGACTGATAAAGATCCAATTTTCCTTTGCATTGTGATTCTGTCCCTCCACACTACTCTCTCCTTGAGTGGTAAAAGAGGACTTAAGAATTACACCTTAAATGCCTTGCTTCAGACATGAGTCATTGTTTCATTGTTGCATGAATACACCTATTCTTAGACTTAAAATAGCAAAGAGGACAAGTTGCTTGAGTCACCATGCCTTGAATTGTCTGAAACTGAAGATTAACAAGAATAAAGCATCATACTGCATTCCAACAAGGCAAAAAGTGAGTTATGTTTAGATGTCTGTAGTCGATATTAGGAGGTATTTCATCAAGTGTACTTTTGCTGATGAACAACTGATGGGAAACATGTCCCAGTTTTACATTTTTTCTAAAGATTATGCTGTAAAACAAAAATATGTGTATATATCCTTTACGGTTTAAATTAATTCAGAGGATTATGCTCTGTCAGTAAAATGCAAGCAAGATACATTACTCCAAAGCCTATAAGAGCATCGATAAGCTGCTCCCATAAACTTTTTAACACGGTAAGACAAAACGTAACTGTATTCAAAGAATCATGGAACGATTGAGGTTGAAAGGGATCTCTGGATGTCACCTGGCCCAACCTCCCTTCTCAGGCAGGACTGCCTAGAACAAGTGAACCAGGACTGTGTCCAGATGTCTTTTCTCTTTCTCCAAACAAGGAAACTTCACAACCAACTCGTTAACCACCTTTCCTGCAAGGGGACATAGCTAGCTGGTGGTCAACTTAGCGTCGAACAGAACCATTAACGGACAGGTTATATTTCTGTAAGAAGAAGCCTGTGCAGCAGTGGGGGAAGATGTTGGAAGGTTCTTTTATCTCAAGAGCTGTAGTGTATTATCCCTTTATTCATGGTTAATGCTTAGTTTTGTATCATACAGTGCTTAGTACAAATGCCAGAGATTAGTACAGTCTTGTGTTAACTCCCTACACCTGTGACTAGTGAGTCTTCTTCCAGCTAATGCTTCCTTATTTACTTGTATTAGTGATTAACTAGACTAACTAGACTAGCTGATATCTTAGTTTTGAGAACAAGGATTGTGTGTCAGAGAATGATAAGAGAAGTACATTATGACTTCATGACATATTTGAGATGGTTCCAAGGAGAAAAAATTAATCAGAAGATCTGGAACCATATTCAAATAAATCAGTGGAAATGATTAGCACATATGCATGTATTAAAAAAAATGTGATGAGTATGCATTAGTTTCAGGAATATAACCTGGACTGATAGGTTCCCTAGTATGCCTGCTTTGAGGATGATTCCCTATGCATCCAGCACTGTTAATAAAGTAATGTTGGCTTTCTAACCTGACAAGTTTGTTGGAGAGTCTATTTTCAGGTTTTTGGTGACAACTCCCAAATCCTTTTATGCTAACGTTCTTTCTGTCTGGGTGGACAGCACGTGCTGGTTCCTGGGGTTCTTCCTTCCCAGGCTGGGAACTTCATCCTTCCCCTCTTTGAACTTCATGAGGTTCCTGTCAGCCCACTTCTTCAGCTTGTCAGGGACCCTCTGGGAGGCAGAACAACCCTCTGGTGCATCAGCTTTCCTCCCGGTTTTGTACCATCATCAAACTTGCTGAGGGCGCACTCTGCCCCAACATGCAGACCGTGTGAAAATGGACGGGATTGGCCCCAGACTTGACCCCTAAGATGAAGCATTATTTACTGGCCTCCAATTAGACACTGTGTGTCTGATCATTAACCTCTGAGCCCGCCTATTCAGTCAGTTTTCAGTCTCGGACTAGATAAGGTTGGCTCGTCCAGACCATAATTTATGAGATTCTCTGTGAAGATATTATGGGAGACAGTGTTGAAAACCTTACTGAAGTCAAGGCAGAAAATACCAGCTGCTCTTCCCTTGTCTACCAAGTCAGTCAACTCATTGAGGAAGGTTATTAGGTTAGTCAAGATGACTTGGTGAATCAGTGCTGACCACTCACAATCCCCTTTATATTCAGACTAGTAATTTGGCCTCTAGAATATTTTTAAGACTCTATTGTTCTTTTCTGTTTGTTAGTAGTGCTGCAATTAGGACGAAGATATAGAACTATGCTTTGTATTTTCCTGTTGCAAATTGTGTTCTCATTTGCAGTTGCTAAAATCTTTTGATATTATGACAGAAACCTGATCTAGGAAGGGCTCAAATCAAAGTATAAGCTGTCACCAGCACTGTCCAGTCCCTCTTATCCAGTAAGACATAGCAATTATTATCACATCATGTGAACTGGGACTTCCGCATGCACTTTCAAGTGTATAAAGATCCTCTTGATCTGGCAAGATTTCTCATATCCTCATGCTGAACTTTTCTTGGAGTATGGGATTTTTCAGTCATGTTTCTCATGTTTTTTTCAAAGAAGTCTGGAAAATGAGCAGCAAAACTCCAGTGGCTCCAGAAAGGCAGGAGACTTTCCAACTCTTTGCATCTATGTATGGAAGGTGTTTTGCTGCCAAGAACAAACATGGATTTTAAGCTATCTTGGGCACAGATCAGTCCTTTGTGACCTTTTAGCTGAATTTTTAGCTATGTATTAATGTCTTCCTCTTTTCTCCCAAACTGACATATTACCTAAAAAAAGTTCAGTGTACGAGCATGGAGCTCCATGCCTATGCCTCAGCTGCTGCTGAGAAAAATTCAAACTATCTTGCTCAAAAGCATTCACATGCATTTGGACTACTAAAAAGAAGAGCTTGGGCCTTGTTTCCTTTGCTTTTATTCACAGAGTACAAAATACAATTTTTGTGGAGGTCTTTTCTTCCCTTGGGCATCCATACAAGGCTGATAATAAACCCGTGCACAACTTTAAACCAGAGTGGTCTTTTCACGCAGTAGAGATTCAGCATTTTTCTGTATGAAGTTGCAAAATTGAGTAAGACTAGGTGCAAGCCAGCATGCCGAAGACCCAAAATTTTGTTTCTGTCTCAGACACCATTAGAAGTTTGACCTTGGGTCTACATCTTTAATGTGTCTAGGATTCTTGGCACCAGAACGGCTTAGCACAGTGGGGCTGTAGCTCAGAAGGGAACTCCATGCACTGTTATAAATTTCTACACACTATTTTGCTGGAGATTCCAGGGTCACCTTGTCTGATAGAAGTAATCACAGAACTATAAAACTAAATACCCTATTGCTGCACAGAGATGAGGTGCAAGAGTAGCAGGCATATTGCTCTCAATACTTTTCTGAACAATAGTAGACAAGATCGTAGTCTCCTCCAAAAGAAACACTCAATAAGGGTGTTCACTTCACTAGGACTTTGCTTTGTATCAGACACGGTGCGGAAGGGTCCAAGGATACAGTAAAAAGGCCTGAAAGCTCCCATTTTGACTGCAACAATTGTTTTTTTCTGATTTGCATCTTGGCTTAGACTAGCAAACTGTCAACAGGTGTCCTGGGCCTTTCCACTTGCCTCTCCTGCTCACTCATAATCATTAATGCAAACACGGATACGTTTTAACAGCCACAACATAAACTCACAGCAAGCATACAGCAATGCAGACATCCAAGCATTAATACCTGAAGAAGGGGAATAACTCCTGAAAACTGCTTCCTTCCTGTGCTGAACAGGGAACTTAAAGCTCAGCACTGCCTGCAAGTGTTTACTGAGATAGCTTCCAATACTTGCATCTGGATTCTGAAAAAAAAGCCCCAGCCCTAGAGACTGCAGCTGCAGGAGGTAAAAAAATGAGAGGAACAGAGTATATGTTTTAAACCTCAGGAGAGGGCAAGAGTCCTGCCTGCATAGGTCCTGGTGGTATGTGAAGCTGCCAGACTGCTAACCCTTACAGCTTGATACTAAGTTTTCAGAGCAGTATTAGGTCAAGTCAGGACGCTATGATCAGGCAGTGGTAGGTAAGTCAGAGACACCAGGCTAACTTAATGCAGCTTGTCTTATTAAAAAGGTCATGATATTAAAACTCAGGCATGATATTCTGTTCTAATGGGAGGCATTTGTTCAGCTAGTTGCTGTTCTGCTTCAGCAAACTTATTTCTGCTCCTGTACATTATTGTAATTGCAAGGCACATAGTTGAAGATAGGTTTCACTCAAACCAGGAGCTCTTCTGACAGCTGTGTGACCAGACCAGCTACTGAGCTGTGTAGGCACAAGAGCTCTGGAAGAAAGTGGTGGTACCTATATAACCAGCACTGGAACCCAAGTAAATCCCACATTTGTAGATTGACAGGATCCAGGCGTGTTTCCCCACATATTTTCCCCACCCTTAAACCAGTATCCCTTGTTTTATGGCTCTTGCAGTTCTTAGAAACATATATCTATCCTTATGAGACTTCGTCTTAATCATCCAAACCTGCTATGCACTGGACTTCTGTGTAGTAACAGTTCATGGAAAAGATTAGTACCAGGAAGCCAGGTCTTAACGCCTACTTTCCAGCTTTGGCCCAAGCTTGGCACCTGTTCGCTCTGCCCCAGATTGAATGACACAACTGAATGAACAGCTCTTGAAAGCATTGTATGTCCTGAGCTGGCAGTAGAGCTTGGCTGGCTGGACAACCTGCCCAACGGTCACTGCACCCCTTTCACCGTGACAAGAATAGGTGGCAGAGATACCCTAGATGTGGAAGAGGCGGCATTCAGAGAAACTGGGAAGAATAATTCTCTGGAGTGAAGTAAAACAGAGAAAAACCATTATCTACCAGCACCTTACTGTAATTTTAAATAGCATTTGAGATAATACATTTTGTGCTTGTTGATGGAATGTGGGCCAAGTACCACAGCACAAGGGGATGAACCCAGAATCTCTGGCCCTGAAATTCTGTGTTTCAAAGGACTAATCAATACCTCCATCTACCTCACAATGTATCACTGATGTTCACACACATTGCCTTCAAAAAGTAACAGATGAGGCCCATTAAAATTAGAAGAGAAGCCAAGATGTTACCACATCTGGTGATCCCGCAGAGAAGAGTCATGCGGTTCTTTCCAACTATCTTACTTCCAGTGTCTTTATTTCTAAGAAAATTGAGTGTTACACCAGTACAATTGTGAAGCAATCATTCCAAGGAGAAAGTATGCTGTCTGCAGAAGAGGGAGCAGGTCGTATAATTAATGCAGGTCTATACAGGGTCTCTGCCCCAAAAGGCTGCTACTCTAGCAGGCCATGTCGGAGATGCTTGATAATGCTTTCCTCTAGCTCTTCATAAAATGCAAAATCAGCAAAAAGAACCAAAACAAATGGTGTTCACAGTAGATCTGAATGAACTATGGTTTTCACACGTCTTGGTACAAACTGGGAGATGAAACGAAGGCTACAGGTTGCTGTTCATATGAAAAAGTGGCTTGAGACAGGATAAAAATACTTCCTGTCTCTGGTGTGGGAAATATTCAGTAAGAACGTGGTCACCATGCTGCTCACTTCTGTTTTCTTATGCACAGCTGTGAGACTGAGACCATATTCCCACATGCTCCATATCTACTAAGTGAATTCTCGGAGCTGGGAACTAAGTTTTCCTTGGACATGAGCTCATTTTATGATAGAAAGCTCCCTTCATGCATGCAAGTCTGGCTTTCTACCACAGGGTAGACAGTTTTAGCCAGATATCCCTTCCATATTTCTTTACTTATGGGACATGTCAGAAAATTCATTTACCTAGTAGATCTTTGTCTTATGTCACCCACAGGAACACTTCAGTCTCCCTCTTCTATCACAGTGTACCTTCACCTGTATAAAGTTCTTATGAGCTTCTGTTTGTGATGACTTGTCTGATAGAGCAGCAGGAAGACAATCTCTGCTACCATACTAGAACTCTCTGATGTGTTGGAGGCCTCACACTGAGTGACAAATTGGTTGACCACCTTCCAAGATTCTTCCTAGCAGCTTGTTGCCACTTCAAGAGATGTTGTGTAGGTCCTTTAGTCATTCCAAACTGCTTTTCCTTCTTTAATAAGGAAGTAATCTAACAATTATCACTAATATTGTCGCACTGAAATAGTATTATTAATTACCATTTGTTTAAATCAGCTCTCTAGTAGAGGCCTTAGCAAACCAGTTAATCACATTTGGATGAGGCTACATACCTGCAACAAGTAATTAGATTGTCTGTTCACCCCAGGACCAAGAATTATCAGGAATTACAGGCAACTTAGACTCACCATGCGCCAGCTTGTGTCTTGAGGGCAGGATGCATTGCTCTGGATGACTTGGAATTTAAAATTCTAGTTACGTCGTATGCATGTGGCTCTCAAACTGTCGGCACCTTATCCAAGAGATGGGACTATCACGGTTATACACCATTTATTACTTAAAAAAAAACCAAGGTAACAGTCTCAGAGGCCATGAGATGTAGTAACAAGTCACCATAACGAAAGATAGTGACGAGTTTCAAGGTTACACGGCAATTTATAACTTTTTGGTCCAAGAAGCAATTAACACGAACTTTGTTTTGGCTTGATAACCTATCACCTTTGGTACTTTTTACTGCAGTGCATCTGTGTTTCAACCAATTACCTGCTGGGTCACGTACACCCACATACTTCTATTATAACATCTCAATTCTTAACTTGAACTGTAAAATCACATTACTATCCTTAAAACCCTCCACCATATCACCCAATACATATTCTTACTTATAACTGTAGAACCATAGGTTTGTGATTATCTTGCTTAAGAACCGTATATCTTCCCATCACATCAGCCGAAGCTCTTTCCAGGGCTGTAAATCAAACCTATTATTGCCTGTAGAGTTTTTTACTCCTCTGTTTCCCACATCAAACATGATTAATGAGTGCAGAGGGTTTAATCCCAATGCCATAGCTACAGCTGCTTGCAAAGCAGTGTCCAAAAGTGTTGAATTTCCCTGCTAATAGGCAAGAAGCTAAGATAGGCTGATTCGATTTGTAAGCATGTTTAGCTCAGACCTTTAGTGATTAAGCAAGCACTCACCTGATGTAAGTAGTAGCTCATCAATTTACAACAGGGTATGCAACGTAGAGAATTGAAATTCAGACAATATTTGGAAGATCAGATATTTCCAGTCTAGCCTTACTGAATTCTTGAAGTCATCCAGTGCTTCCAGCTTTAAAGGAATGATTTTCTCTCTGAAATTCAATCTACGGAAAGAATGGCCCCAACTCAGTCTGAAGGTCACTACAGTCTTTTTGATTACAGACAGGCTTTGTTCTCTGCCAGCTCACTTCAGCCCCAGAAAGCAGGGGCTGTGCACAACCCCAAACCAGGCTTTTCCCCAGGTAATGAACAGTTGGAACTCCAAGCAGAAGCTGAACTTCAGAATGGCAGCAAATGAGTTGTTCCACTGAACTTAAAGAATTCCATGGAAGAAAAAATTTGAAACCCATTAACAGCTTATTTCTTCTCATGCAACTCGCCAAGCTTATCACATCAAGTAGGTATTTTAGACACACTCAAAATTGGACATAGTCCAATTTTTAAAACACAGTCTTCCTTTAAGAATGTGAGAGGTGATTTTTGTTCTGGGGTACAAGTAACTTGTCCCTGAGCTCACCTGAAATTTTGTCCCTTTTGTGCCTCAGTGCATCTTGCTCATTGTAGTCTTTCACATTGCTATCCTCAGGAATTTTCAGTGGTTAATTTCTGGGTGCAGGAGTCACTGCGCAGGGGCTTCTTGAAAACAAAACAGTGGAACAAGTCTCTATTCTGCTAGAGCATTTTCATCCCTTTTTGGTTTTTTACGGCCCCCTACACAGTCATCATTTAACTTTTCCTCATCTCTGAGAGAAATGACCTAGCCTGTATACCAGCTGGCATTGTCTCATCACCAGAAATAGCCTGGAACACCAGATTTGGAGCTGTTCAACACCTCCTTCTCAGAGCCCTTGAGCAATGGATTTCCATTTTTTCACCACTGTGTTTTAGACTCAGACCTATAGTCCCCAGTGCTTATCCAAGTCTTTGTTTGCCTTTGATCTGGAATGTGCCACAGTGATGTAGAGAAGAGGAAGAAAACCAGAAAGCAAGAGACCTCGAAAAACAGATGGCGGTTGCAATTCAGACTAGGACAGATAAGCAAGCTCTGACAGTGATCTGGGTAAACCACATTGCATTTATGGCTCTAAATAATTTCCTTTTCCCATGACTGATAGGCTTAGATCACCTGGCAGTGTGTCAGATCAGTGAGCTTGATCAGTGATCAAGCTCAAGTCTATAGGATTCTTCTCCTCTGTGATATGCTTGTGACTGAAACACTTTTCTCCGTTGCATTTGGGAATCGTGCATCCAGGAGTGTTTATAGGTGTGATTTTAGCACCACAAAATCTGAGCCTTCACTTGAACTGCGCAATTTTGGGAATCAACCACAAAGATTCAGAAGTGGCAGAATAGTTTTTAGTCACCGACATACTTCTGCTATGCACAGATGAATGGAAGAAAAGGTTTGCCTGGACAGCCCTGAGGAAGGGACAATTGTACTCAGTCTGTCAGTTTCAGTTTTCTCTCTCACAGTAGCCTTAAGCTTCTTATCTTTCAGTTTAGGCTTCTTGTCACTCAGGCAAAATTTCAGTTTTGAGCTTAAAAGTGCCTCAGTCTTTCCAGAGAAATCACTAGAGCATGAGCTAGCTGCATCTGTCTCTGGGTGTGTTGAGGACAGGCTACCTCATTCATTAAGTTCTTTCTTGGCACCAGTGAGTTAAAAGGTCACTTTCCAGTACTTAATATTTTACAAGGCATACGCTGCCCATGTAACAAAAGGAACAGACCCAAGGCAGTCTCTGGGGATGGAGCTCAACATGTTGTAACAGTGAAGGATGCAAGGCCCAGATCCTTAAATCTAGTTTGAAAGGTATTCACAACTCTAAGGTGCACAGAAATAATGATAAAGATGACATAGACAATGATTTTATGTATTGAGATAAATTTCTGTAAGCTGAGGGCTTACTAGTAAAGGAAAGCTCCCAAAAGGGCTGAGCACTCAAAAGGTGAGGGAGCTCTCCATCCAGGCTCGCACTGAAACTCAATAGGTGTCTTTCATATATTAGGTGATACTTGAAGTCAAATATGAGACCCATCCTAGGCAGCATTTTCTTTGTGTGTGTCAGTGCATACATGCACACATTAAGCCATGCGGAGTCACTCTGATGTCCAACCACATCCTGTGAATATTTGCCATACACTGAGTGCCATCTTTGGCAACTTCCATATTAGCCGTTATCAGTGTTAACGAATAATTGCCTTCACATATAAAAAAATCCATTCCAGCTCCCGCCATGATTTAATTTATAGGTGTTAATATGGGTGGAATGAACACAACGCCAGGTCCATTGTCTTCCTTTCCTGATGGTCCTGTACATTCATGCTCAGAAAAAATACCAAGCCAAGACAAGCTACAGATGAGCTACAGCACTCTTTGTTTTGTTCGCTTGCTTTGTTTTGTTTACATATCTCTGATATCATAGTACTCTGATAGCATCAGCCTGACCTTCCACCTCCTCTTATGAAATAGAAAGCACAACTAATATAGGACAGTCAAGTGCAGACTACACAGATCTGAGACGAAGGCCAGTGCTGGCAGAAGACACAGCTTGACAGGCTATAGGATGCCTTGGTGGGTTTGAACCCTAGCTTTGCAGTACTGAAATGCAGAACTGGCAGCATTCACTCTCCTATATTGTTCTTGGCAAATAGGTTTCTTTTTTAATAGAGCATCAGTAGCTTACCACTCTCACAAAGGCATTTTGAAGAGTTATTCCTGATCCACTGATACTACCTTCTGTTTTGTCTGTTGAAACACAGTTAATGTACTAAGGTATCACTTTTGTTTAGAAAAGAGTGAAAGGTTTTCCAGATACCATGCACAGACCTCCTGATGTGTTCATGGAAGGGAATCCAGGCCTGTACTAGACAACTACTCTGCTGCGAGTAACGAAACAGAATGATGCCTTTCTCTGCAAAGCTCTTAGGCTGTGAGTGGCTTAAGCTAGGTAAAGCCTTAATCTTCTCCATTTCCATGGCTCTAGGTAACAGCCACAATTTAAGACCTGAGCAGAAAGTAGCCAGGTGGTTCCTTACACAGTGCATAATTTACTGCAAATTCTGCCCTTTAGTCAAAAAGGTTTCAGGGCGATTTTTTGGAAAGTGTCACTTCACTGAACACACCTCTTCGGGGAAGACATTTACATTCTCAGTCAAGCTTGGAAGAAGAAGCCTACCTGACTTGATGACTGACTATGCTTGGAGTCACCTAATAGAATGCACTGAGTGAGGAGAATAAGAAACATCAAGATTAGTTAATCCCATAATTTTACCTTTCTTCTGCTTCTCCTCTTCATCCCATTTGGACCGCAATGAATATCAAAATCATAGATGACATCAATTCTAGTTCACGCAAAAGGATACTAAACACCCCCACTGAACTGATGTGAGGAGGGCTGAGCAGCCTTCATGTATGTGAAAGCTGGACTGAGATCTGACTGCTGATTTTGGAGAATACCGGAACAATTTGACATAAACCAAAGAGGTATTTCTTCAGAATGGATTCTGCATCTGTGCTCTAAGAAGCAGCTCGGTGAAATACATGCAGCACTTGTGTAACAACATGCGATACAAGGTTACTGAACCTTAACTAGGTGTGAAAAATTGAAGGAAGCAGCACTTCCAGGAGTTCTGGGGAGCAAGTAGCACACCTCTGCTACCCTGAGATCTTGTCCTTGATCTCTGATTAAACGAAGCCGAATGAAACTTGGCTGGCTCATTGATATATATGCATAAACCAAAGTAATGCAGAAACCTTTCTGTGTGCCAGGAGCCTGAGCCAGATTGCTTCTGGATGGTGAGAAGGAGCAATTTTTTCAGACCAATGGAGAACTCAAGAGAGGCCTTTCTTCACAAATAATTAAAGGATTATCTAACTAGCAACAGTCAGAAGCCAGAGTGTAAGCAGCCAACTTAATGATTTTCCTTATTCATCTTCTAGTGAATCATTGTGTTTGTTGGACAAAATAGAAACTAGTGAATTTAGTACAGGGCTCATGAAATATTTTCATTGAAATAAAAATGTTGTCTCTCCTTTGGGGAAACCAGTGTCATAACTTTGCAGGACATCTCCTGCTCAGCCCTGAAGCTTTCACAGACAACAGCCCTCATTAATTTAGACAAGTGAGTTTGTTTAATGTTAGCTATGTATGATAAATGGCTCGCTGTTCTTTTGCCAGTGATTCCTGAGGAAGAAATCCTCCTTTGTCAGCACATCACAGAACTGGTTGAATTTAAACTTTCCAAAAACTACACCAAAGAAATTCTCTGGTCAGAGCAATTTGTTTTCCTAACTCAAAAGGGGTGCACTCTGAAGTTCTGGATCTGTGATAATGGCATGGTCAGAGGCTCCTCCTGGCAAGTGCTTTATGAGGGGCAGCTTCCTCACGTGAAGGCAAGCATGCAGCTCCACCTGGAAAAGCTCCTTCCCTTCTTGATGAATGTGCACATACACTCAAATGCACACATGCATACACATGGTGGCACACATGGGGATCATGTGTTCACTGCTGTTACACTGCAGCCACAGACTTGGGTGTCTAGGGGGAGTTTAACTTAACCATTTCTTAAACCCCTGTTCTTTTTCTTGTTTACTCTTAGCCTCTGGGTCATGAGAATAAGCCCCTGTGCCAAGCAACCAGATGCATTTTCATTTAGATTTCAGGTTTGCCTGCTTCAAATCTTTTATTCCCAGTGCAGACAATCCTATTGTGTAAATAATTCAAAGCTTCCTAGTAAAACTGGGCCATGTGGAAATGAAGAGCTATGATTGGACTGATAATCTGAAAGTCTGAATGATTTCAGAAGTTCAAAGAAGAAAGTATTGAAAATATCTTCCATTCCCAAGATGGATGACATGATGAAGGAATCACTTCTGCCAATAATGACAGCAATTTTGTGGCTCCATATGCACTGAAACCAGCTTCTACTACTAAGCATTCACTATTAGGTATGGGGCTAAGTGTACAGTAATACTGTATACTTCAGTATTCAGGCTTCACATTTTCGAATTGAGTTTCAGGAAACAGAAGTTAAGCACCTAAAATATAGTGAAAGCATTGAATTAAAAAAAAAAATTCCCTGGCCAGTTGTGGTTTCCACTATTTATTCTTTTTTATCTTTGCTGCTCCACAGTCTCTGAGAGAATATTAGTATATCCAGCAGTCTGTTTCATGGAAAGAAGGAAACCTTGGATTTCATAAAATTGATATGCAAAGAGAACCCCTTGAGAAAAAAATGAAAAGCTAACTCATCCTGAATTCTTCCATTCTGCCCCTTAAAGCAGCCTCCAGGCAGCATTTAGAGGAGAATTTTTGAAAATACCAACCTAATACAAGTAACGCCATGTTCACCCAGTACCTGACTGGCTTCCTTTGTTATTAGCTATTGACCTAATGTCTTGGGGTGACTTTATGCTATTGTATCCCCCATCACCGCTCTATGCCCAAATATGATCCTGAGCCTTTCTGTGCCTTTAAAACTGGGTGCAAGAGAGAGAAAAAAACTGAGCTAACTTTTCAAAACAGTTTGTGCTTCAAGGACACAGAGATTAGCTGCTGCTGCCGAGGAGCGAAGGAAGCACGCTTTCTGCTTCTCTCGTCTTTTCGGCTCTGTTTCTCCAGAGAGAGACTGAGAGTTAAGATTCTTTCTGGGACTTCAGCTTTCCCGTTCTTCTCTTCTGGACTGTTTCAACATCAGAACACCAGAGCTCACTGGCAAATTTCCACCTTAGGCCCAGAGGGGGCCCGTGCCGACCCAGCTCCAAGGAGGAGGAGAGAGACCACACCCACAGAAGGACTTTAAAATCTTCCCAGGTTTCTCTCCACAGTGAGAGGTTTTATTATTTAGCTTTATTATTCTTTTCCTGTGTGTTTATTAAATAAATAGGCTTTTTTCCTTCACTTTCCTCTAAGGAAAATACTTCTTTTCCTGAACCTGGTGGGGGAGGGGTGGCTGTAACCTGCTTTCCTTTGAGGAGACGTTCCTTTTGGACGTTTCCCCTGAATTTGGCCCAAACCGGCACACCTTATCATCTTTCTTATTAATAATATCAAGTCACTTATTTCCTACTTTAGAATATCTAAAGGTTGCCTCTAGTCTAAAATATACTAAAAAGTATATTTTCTACTCAAGTTAGATCACGGAAAAATGCAAAGTGCAAGAGATAATGTGTGGGCTGCAAGTCAAGAGCGAAGTTTTGCTCCTAAATATGTGGTTGGTTTGCTATGATGCTTTGGACAAGTCACACCTTTCCCCACATGTCTACTTCCCTTTAATCGCTGTGTTCACTTAAATGGTTCTCAAGGTGGGCAATGTTTCTTCCGAGGCTGGAACATTTGAGTAAGATTTTTCTAATTTTTGAATCACAGTTAGATGTTCGAACCCCAGCACAGCAATGAAGTTTTCAGTCTCTAGGTTTGTAATTAGGGTTATGGAATTTCTCATCTAAACAGGAGGCAAAGACCTGACCATCATTATATGATTAATACCAAGGTTTTCCTGCTGTTAGCCGGACTATGTTGGGTTTTGCTTGTCAGCTGGAAGAAACATAGTCCATCCCATATCAAGCAGTCCATCCCATATCAAGTGAGCAACTTTTTTGACAAGACTGAGCTTGCTCAGAAACTTTTTTTTTCTCCACAAAGATCAAAGTTATGGATTCAGCTTGTAAATATGGTAGCCAAAAGACCCTGGCATCAGATTTTTAAAGTCAACAAACAAAGACACACAGTGTGCATGCACTGTCAGTAGCAGCAGAGTTGGTTTTGTCGTGTTCTTAAAAAGTATTTTCAACAGAGAACCTGGTGTCTTATAAGCATTCCTTCCTACAATAGACTTTTAACAAGCTCTTTCTTCGATAGCTATTCCTTCCTACAGTAGACTTTTAACGAACTCTTTTTTCAATAAATTGATCAGCCTAATCCAGGAACTTTTCCACTCTCCCAGCCCTCCTTCCAACTCCCCTATTTGTGTTACTTAGGGTATACAAAACTAAGGAAAAAAATCTCTTCACTTGTATCCTACTACGGCGGTAACCAGTTTCTGAGAAACTGAAAATGCTCAAGGCTAGTTCAGAGACAAAAATTGCCCAGTGGAATTTTACGAGCTCAAGAGCTAGAACAGGGGACAGACACCCTCTCCAGGCAGCAGGAACTCCCTGTTGGTGGTCTTTCAGTGCTCCTGTCATTATGATTCTTAACAAATGATTACCCAAAACTAGAATACCTCATTTTGCCCAGACCCTGCAAGCCAGTTTGTTTTCATGAGAGAAAAAGTACTCCCAGCAAGCCAGAAGAATCCTCAGGACAAACAGAGTGAATAGTTGCTAGTGCATTTTCCGTGTAGTTTGCAATTCTGACCTTCTAACACTTTGCTGAGGAGCACAGCAAATAAATCCATGGAATGTGTCATTCGTAGGGCTCCTGGCAACAAGAAATGCAAACTACTTCTCGAAGAGGCCATTTCCTTCCTCTTTAGTTCAGATGTTTTTCACTATCCCCACTACTAAACGCAAAATTAAGTTAGTCATTGTATAGACATTTGGTTTGAAGACTGCCTTCCTGGAGGTGTTAAAATTCATTAGCTGCTGTAAGGTATTGCAGACCGGCCTTAGGGGGTTGAGAGTCAATTTATCTTCTCTCTGGCACTGAAGGAGGCAGGGTAGTGAGGACAAATGTGAGTGACAGCTTGTTTTCCTTTGCTCCCACTTAGCCAGTCAGCATGTACCAGCCTTGACAGAAAAGGGACAGCTCTGAAGAAAAGGTGCAGAGCAGGAAAAGGCAGGAAACAGAGGGACACTCATTAGCTGGTAACCAGGCAGGGACCCAGCTTTGTACACTGCATCTCAGACATAACACAGTGACACTGGCTTACCCTGGCACGCAGCAAATCTGCGGAGGCGGAGCCCCAGAAGACAGCAGGATGATACTCCAGCTCCACCAACATGCCCTCATGACCTGAGTGACCAAGCCAGAAAAACATCCAGAGATGGATGTGTTTCATGGATGGCAGCTTTTCACCCTCCAACAAGAAAAGGGTCGTTTAGACGTTATTATGCCGAGTGGTAACCGGTGTGGTGGTGTGCTTTGGCCTTCAGCTCACACAGCATCCGGTTTGTGAGGAAAAGCAGGAGTAAGGGTGGCTGTAAGTAGCTCTGGCAGGCAGATTGGTCCTCACAGATGCATAACCAAGACACCAAAGCAGAAACTGAGCCACTTAAACCCTAACCCAAGCACAGCTTACGTACAAGACTATGGTAAAGCAAGTAAAGTGAGTAAAGTGGAAGACACTAGCTGAGAAAACTGAACAAGACTGGTTTTTCCCCAGCCCTGACAGACTTGTAAATTCCCCAAGCTGTTGGCATTAGGCAAAGCATCACCACCTGGTTGAGGGAGGGGACTGTCCCACTCTGCTCTGCACTGGGGTGGCCTCGCCTCAAGTGCTGGGAACAGTTTAGGGTGACACAACATAAGAAGGACATAAAGCTCTTAGAGAGCATTCAAAGGAGGGCAGCAAAGGTGGTGAAGGGCCCAAAGGAGAAGCTGTGTGAGGAGCAGCTGAGGTCACTTGCTCTATTTAGCCTGGAGAAGAGGAAACTGAGGAGAGACCACATTTCAGTATACAAGTTCCTTTTGAGGTGAAGAGGAGGGCCAGGCATTGATCTCTTCTCTGTGACAGAACCCATGGGAATGGCCTGAATTTGTGTCGGGGGAGGTTTAGGTTGGATATTAGGAAAAGGTTCTTCCCGCAGTGGGCAGCTGGGCACTGGAACAGGCTCCGCAGGGAAGTGGTCACAGCATGAGCCTGACAGAGTTCAAGCAGCATTCGGACAATGCTCTTGGGCATATGGTGTGACTCTTTGAGATGATCCTGTGCAGGGCCAGGAGTTGGACTCTGTGGTCCTTGAGGGTCCCTTCTAACTCAGCTTATTCTGTGATTCTATGATTCTGTGCTTCTGTGATTCTGTGATCCTGATTCTCTTGACCTCTCCTCCTGGTAGAGCCCTTAGCTTGCACTTGGAAGCCAGAAAGTCCTCTTTCCACTGCAGAGTGAAAACACAGTTCCTGTTAGTGGGCTAGTACTGCACAAATCGGTCTCTAGAAGGTTTTGAATTCCTTTGAGTCTACTCCTTGCTCCTGTTTGTGTGTTTGTAGCAGGAAGGTTAGCACCCCAAAGCTTACAAAGAGGAGATGTGAGGCTCAGGGTCTGTAAGTGCCTCAAACGAATGTGTAAGCAAGCCCGTCCTCCATATCCTGTTCAGAAATTTAACTCCCCTTTACAGTTTTCACAGCAGATAGCACAGCGCTCATGTCTTTGCCCTTACTCAGGCATGAGAAGGCTCCAGCCTTCACGTGCATAGGTGCAATGGAAGCCCAAATGTGCACACATACCAAGCTGAGCCTGAGATACAGGAAGACTATGCTGTTTCTGGCAAGCCATGCTAATGCAGGCGCAGAAAATGGCAACTTTTGTAATCTTAATGCTTTTTTCAAGAAAAAAAAAATTTATGGTTGTGCAGGTCTTTCAGTGGAATAAAAATCCTTTTATTTGAGTTCTTTTGTATGTCTTGTCCTCAACTAGTTATTTATAGTCTGCCCTGCAGCTCTTTAAGTTGCCTTGCAAGCGCAAGGACTAGTAGAGGCCAGCTCTATACATAGTGAGTATACTGGGTACGGAGCAGAGAAAACTGGTGATAAGTGCATATAAGTAGAACTGACAGAGAAACAGGAATTTACAGATTCAACAGATGGTGCTGAGTCAAATCTCAGCCCTGATATTCAGATGGAACTGAACCTATTTCTCTGTATGTCCACCCATGTTTTCAAGTGAAATGTCTCAGATGATTAACATTTTCCAGTCCTGGCTATTCAGCTAAAGATCACTGTCTTGGGGTGACTCTATCATGTGTATCCCCTATCATGCTCTATACCCCAAAAGTAATATTGTGCCTTTTCTGTGCCTTTAAACTGAGCTTGAAAAAAAAACAGATGAACTTTCCAAAGGAGAAAAATTTCCTTTTTTCCAGAACCCTGTGGGGTGGAAGGGTGGTTGCAACCTGGTTTTCTCTCAGGGGCTATATTACTAGCTTTTGGCCAAACCGGCACAACCACCACCCTATTTATTATGTTCAGTTCCCCGGACTGTAGAAAAATAGGGTTAAACAAGTTTTAAACCTGGCTTGATACCTGATTAGCATAGGGATGTGCCTTTTAGCATGCTAATAACAAGTTCATAACAGCTTTTTTTCCTTCTTAATATTGATCAGCTGCAGCAGTTTTGGTTTAGTCTTTCTAATTGCTTAAATACACCCTAAACAAAAACAAAGTTACTTGACTGACACACAGGATTTTCCCACAGAAGGTCTTTCCTTAGATTTTCATACTAATCCTTGCAACTTCTTCCTCTTTTTTCAGCACGTGCCGTCTCCTAGCTGCCCTACTTGGTGAGTTCTACTTTGTGGGACCTCCAAAATTCTTCATCATTATGGCCTGATTTTTATCATGGGACTTCTGTAGGGGTCTTTATAGTATTTGCAGGTGTCCTCAAGAACAAAATCATGGCTGTAACTAGAAAAACTAGGCAGTGTAAGTTGTCCTTTACTTCTGACTACACTGTCAATGTTCATGTGGGGGCCTATCATACTCTGACACATCCACATGGGTATCAGCCAAGTAGTTAAGCAGTTCTAGCTCAGTGAAGATAATGAGGAACACAACTCCAGCTGATGCTGATATATTTAAGGGGTTGACTGGGTGAATTGAACTACATCTTTTGTTACAGGGGTGTTTTGAAATTAGCAATAGCTTGCAAAAGGAATCAGGAGTTCTCCCCCATACATGTCTCTCACGCCCAGGTATGTCCTTCAGGCACTGATGCAGTGGTTCCCAGGCAAACTATGAATATAAGGCACTGGCAATCAGGTTATCACCCTAGAAGTGCACTCTCTGGCATGGTCTTTTTACACCAAAAGCAAGAGGTGGGTGCCAACATATAAAGAAATTTCAGAATTCTCAAACTAGGATTTAAAGGCTTCCCAAATACAGATGCCCTGTCAGGATCAGGCTCATTTCATCACCAGAGTTTGCAGAAACACACCGTGGAAAGTTGCTGGTTTTTGTAGTTCCTTCACACGGAAGAGCCTAAGTTTCTACCAGCTCCAGTGCCTGTAGAAGATATTCATTTTTTTGTGTTTCTTATTAACTTTTAGCTGAACAATTCACCCTGAGTCTACAGAGCATCATTAGTTCCTGAGACAGAGCAGCCAAGAAGACTGCTGTCTCATATGCTTCTCTTCGCTTTACTGCACAGGATTGAGAAGCTTTTTGAAGGGACCCGGTGAGATCTGAATTAAGAAGCCGTCTCAGAGGAACAAGGTAAGTACAAGACAGTCAATCAGTGAGGTACAGGCAGTCAAGTTTCACTGGAAACAGTCAGCTCAGACTAAGTACAAACTCCACTGATGTAAACTACCTTCCCTTAGAAGCTGTGTGAATTCACACACACACACAGGGTTTCTTAGCAGTAGGCGCCTATAAGATTACCTGGTGCCTTCCTACGGACTTTTTTGCATAGCACAGATTGGAGACAGCACCTGGTCAGGACTGTAAATTGCATACAGCTCAAAACTGCTTGATTTCACTAGCTAATGTCACTGGCTTACTTAAATGTTTGTCACTAAATGAGCACATTATGCATCCATTACAGACCTCTGTGTGTCAGCAGGAAATGAATGCTCAAAGGTGCTGACACCTCTGGTTGAAACACTTTTCAAGCACTCCTATGATTACTGCAAAACAGGTAATTGGCAATCATAGGACACATGCCTCAGTACTCGCATATTCAAATTACTGCTAGAATAAGATCTTGTTTGTCTGCTTCATTTATCATTAATAGCAGTAATATTCCTGGTGCTTTAGGCTGAAAAAGTCTGTCAAAATCATTAGGTAACTCCCTCATCACATTTTACCTCTTTCCAGCATATCCACACCCATGATGTGATGGGGATCGTAGGAAACCAACCTGCTTTTAAATGGATACAGTTCATGTCCCAGCCCTGAAGCCTCCCTCACCACAAGCACTGTGTAAATGGCAGTCATATCTTCTGGTCGTAAGTGTGAAGGGCTTTGGGAATGGAGAACTCTTGCTCTGTGTCATACAGCTCACCTTTCTGTTCTTGAAACAAGACAGCCAGCTTCACTGGTCTTGCAGGAGGAAGGAGGCAGCTCTGAGAGCTTTCAAGAACATTTACATGGTGCAGGTAGGCTGGGAAAGGAGAAGGGACTATGAGCAGTAATGGAGAAGCAATGGAGTTATGGAGAAGTGTCTTGTCTACACCTGTATGGTAAACAGACACAGACACAGGGAAAGCTGAAGGTAAGGAAAATTATTCTTTCCTTTCATCCATCTATCGAAACAGTACACATCACCAGCTTGAGTACGACACGAGAGCTGGCAGAATGGAGTGGTGGGGTTCTGTGTACAAACAGCATTACTTCTTAAATCCATTTCCAAATTACTAAAACAGATGCTTCCCAAAAACTGGAAACAATCACTCTGAGGCACTTCTCGAGTTATCTTAATTTGGTAAGAAATTGGTTTAGAGAGTCCATGTACACAAGGGTTTTGCTCTGGTTAAGCTAAGTCAGTTTATGGTTCAGCCAGTCTAGTTTTCACACACGAACAAGAATTTGGTAGTTAGATGCAGGAAACTGAACTAACTGCACTGAAAATATTTCTGCTTTAATTACCTTTCAAGCCAAGATATCTATTGGCCTCTGAAATACACATCTCAGTTACTGGCTTTTAGAAGGCACTTTGGGAAATGGACTGAAAACCAAGAAAGACATTACTTTTTTTTATGCTATTCCCAATCAAGAGTTGATGAGTTTCTGCTCAGAGAGCAAGAAGGTGGGTAGATCTAAGCCTGGATGATAGAATTACCAAGGAAAGAATATGAGAATTACAGTTGTTCCCTTTTTTCAGCATTGATTTTACTCAAGACATTGTAAATTTCCTAATTATATTAGCAGAAAGTGTGATTAGAGCTGATGATAAAGCTAGAGTTTACAAGAAAAGACATGGCCTTTTTGATACACCTTCTAAAATGTTCTCAGACTTGGGCTCAGGAGTTGCCCGGTTCTACTGTGATAGGTACAAAACTTGCCAATATTTTGATTAAGTGAGGTACTAGTGCTAGAAAGTAGATACAAAGTATTTATACTTCACTGGTACTATCAGGAGATCTACAAGACGTTTAACAGTGAAGGACCCCAGTTAACAGCAGTCAAGCTTCTAGATCCTGGAAATAATAACATAAGGTGAAACTGCACAGGAAAATGCAAGCAGACTTCGTGTCCTTGGTGCACTCATACCAAAGTTATACTATGCATCCATCCACCTGTGAGAAACTCCACGGCTGTGCTTCACTATACTAATTCTTGGTATTTGAAAGCTAACTTCACATCAGATGCCACAGCTGAATAAACAGTCTCCTTCCCACATGCTCCTTCAGGTTGCAAATTTGGGCCAATGGGTTTTTTGTGCAACTCTTTTTTTACACAGGAACGAAGGGCACATACTGACAGACTAAACTCATCCTTGCCAAGCAAACTGGATCACAGCTCATGCTGAGGCTTGCAAGAGTAATGAACTTTACAGGGTTCAGTCATGCAAAATGCTGAGTTCCTTCAAGGAGGGCTTATCTTCCTGAACTCCATTAACCTTGGTTTTTAGGCAGAGCTTTCCACCCTATTGGTAAGAAAGGCCTGTTACCCAAGCATTCCCAGGGCTCAAAGTTGTCCTCTGTCCTTCAGGATCTTTATTCTCTACACAAGATCATGTCCATCTCTGTAGGTGCTACCATAAGGAAAGAGCTCCACATGGAAGTTAGCTGACAGAACTAAAGAGGAAGGAAGGAAGGAAG
>VZTD01004180.1:186421-318311 GCA_013397725.1 Rhagologus leucostigma | reverse complement strand
AGGGAAGGGAAGGGAAACGAAGGGAAGGGAAGGGAAGGGAAGGGAAGGGAAGTCCTAGAAGTTGGCTGCAGAGAGTAGCAGTGCTGTATTTAGAGGAGCATCCTCCTCTCAATGTTCTCTCCAGTGCATTGAGTGTTAACAATTAAGATGTCTTTGCTGACATAGCTTGCTCCAGTTTATGATGCTGTTAGTGCTGAATGGATGTGCCTAATCAGGTGCAGGTGTCTCCTGCTATGGCAGCCATGCCCCATGGGAACCCACCACTGCAGTGGTATCTGGGTTTGCAGGTGTGAGGCAATGAACACAACAGTGTGACAACAGCAATGAAACCACAAGGAAATACATTGCCCAAGAGCCACTGAAAAACTGCCTCAATTACTAAGGAAAGGATTCAAGAGCTGCAAGGCAAAGAGAGGCTTCAAAACTGCAGGAGGAAGGCCTTTAGCATCACAAAGATTAGGGCATTTTGAGCACTGTACAAGAGAAAAATGAGGATTTCACTGTAGAGAACCAGGGGACCTCAAAAACTAAAAATGTTGTATTATCCAGTGATTCAATGATACAGAATTTCAACAATACACCTAGGAGATACCACCTGACTGATTAGTTACCTTGGCTACATTTTTGCATTCAAAAGAAACTAATATGCATTTCTGCAATGCATTTGTCTCATCCTAAAGCAGACACTGAAATAGATAAGGATGAGTTTTATCCTGAATATATGTTTTTTCTTAGGGAAACCCTGTTTCATTTCAGATGAAGTCATCTCTACTAAGGTTCGTGAAGAATATTCCCACCTTTGGAGAATAATAGCAGAACTCTCTCATCTCTACACCCACCACGACTAAGGCAGCTGCCCAGACAGAGCCCTGTTGGGAACTTGCTGCCATCTCAGTTCCAGCTGCAGGCTGGGCTTTGCAGCTATGGCAGCATGGCTGCAGCAGTGAGAACAGCTGTGGGATTGGCCCCAGGGAGGGGAATTCCTCTGCTCCATGACAGAGCTTGGGAGGGGGTGAGTAGGTTGAGGAATTAAGGGATAGTGGGTGACTGTGACAAGTTCCTGCCTTGTGCAGCAGGCACATCTCCACCTTTCCATATACCCTGCCAGAGCAAGGACAAGACTCTGCAAGCAGGATCAAACAAAGATGAGGAAGATGGCTCTTACAGCTTGGAGGTGACCCAAAGGTTTAAGTTGGCCCATGCCTTGCATTCAAAAAACTTCTATAAAGAAATAAAGATGGGTCATGGTCTAAGGAGACAGTCTCCTCCCTTCTGAGGAGAACAGAAGGCCCAGTATACTAACTGAACCCAATTCTTGACAAAACTTCCTCCCTGGCATGGCCCTTGGTTAATATCCATTATTGCTTTCCATGTAGGCAGCAATGAAGCTGCAATAAGAAGTCCCAGGGCGCTCAAGAGAGTCTTCAGGACCCTTGGAGGTTAAGGGATCAAGAGTGTAAACAGTGTTCTCCTCTATCCTTCCAAGACAGAGGAACGATAAGGAATGACAAGTGAAGAAACATGAAAACCCAGCTGATCAGTTGCTGCCTGACAGGTGTCACTGGCAGAATTTAGGGGTTTTGAATATGGATTAATCTACTCTACACCTGTGGAGATTGCAATGTTGCATTACAGGGAGGGCTGCAGGGTGACACATCTGGTAACAGCCATGAGCAATGCAAGTGAAACGCAGCATCACAAATATTTACAGAGGAAGTAAAAATTATTTATGTTAGGGTGAAATCTCAGACACGATACTTCTGGAAAATGTGTGCAAATTCTTTTCAACATGTTTAATAAATACTAATTGAAATGCAGGGAAAAATATTCCTTGGGTAATCAAGTGAATGAAGAGCCTGTATTCCATGAGTAAACGAGAATATTTTGGCTTGATTACCCTTGTATAACAAAAGCTAAGAAGCGATGTGATTGCCATTTATAAATACAGGTTAGAGAGGAGGATGTGTGGGACTGCATGAGAAGGCAGAGAAGACGGAGCTGTGGATGAAACACAACCTTGGCACAATGGCAAATGGAAACAATGTGTTTGGAAATCAGAACAAAATGCCTAAATCTCAGGGCTGCCATGCTTGGGAACAGCCTTTCAGGAAGGATTACAGAGACAAGAAAATTCATTTTCCAAAATGTCATTATACACGGAGACTTCATGGAATGCTGCACTGGCCTCAGTGCTGCAGACAGACTCTTCAAGTCCACAACTCCTTGATTCTCTTGACAGAGGAAAGAATGATTTTTACAGTGATGGCTAATGAGATTTCACAGAAATCAGTAATGAATGAAGGGCTGAGCAATGGATCCCCATCGTAACAGAACAGTTCTGAGGACAGATTTATCTGGTGGGAGTTAATGAACTAATTTTTGATGTTATCCTTTGAATTATTAGAGACATAATACTTTTAAAGTATTTTAAGGGAAGTTGTTTTATATTTAAGGGAAGTTGATTTATTTTGCTTTAGATTGTCTGTTTCAATTTCTACCTGGAACTGGAATGGATTTTTTTTATTGATTTAGTAAGATTTTCTTGAAAAGGATGAAAAAAAAAGCTCTAATGATTTTTTTGAGTAGTTTTGTATTTACTTAAAATTACTCTTCAAGATTTCAGTAGTTAAAATATAACATTTGCATTTCAATTTTTTATATTGTTTTCTCTACGCATAACTTGCCCATGCATCATGATAGTATTTTAATCAGTCTATTCTATTTCATTTTGACATTTCGCTTATTGAGGAGATCTATTTGTTACTACCAAGTGACACAACTTATCTTCTGTTCTTTTCAGGTCACTATGGTTCTTGACACTGACAGGAATTAATGGAAATTGCAGTCTCAGGTCTGGTTATGTTGGGGTGCACTATGTGCTCGAAGAGAGATAGGCCCTGAGGGCCGGAGAGAGAGCCTCTTTCTTCGACCCAGGGGTGATCCTGGGAGTGCATCCAGGTCACCGAGGATGGGCTGAGAGAGGATTGTGGGTTTCTGGACAGTGTTGGACCTATGAGATGTGATAATTGTAGTTTGTGACCTTATAGGGTATTGTTTACTTGTTACCGTAATAGGCAATGTCTGTGCACTATCCCAGGTGATTGGGGGACACTGAGGTGAACATCTTTCCTGTTTATGTGATGCAATATCCTGTTGGGTGCTGGTATTTAGGGAATATTTTCCTGCGCAATAAAGGCTTTGCACTTTTCCATCTTGTGTGCGGAGTCATGCCCTTGCGTGAATACTGCAGGTTAGAACTTAATCACTTAGGACATAAATTATGTCACTACACAATAATATCTTAAAATCTTCCAGCTAAACCACAGTTCAGATTAAAAAGTAAATAAATAAAAATTCAAATATAAAGCTTGTTAGATGAGAAGTCAGAAACTCAGGTAATATTGTGTCTTGGTTTTGGCTGGGATAGAGTTAATTTTCTTCCTAGTAGATGGAAAAGTGCTGTATTTTAGATTTAGGATTTAGGAAAAGAATAATGTTGAGAACACTCTGATGTTTTGCTTGTTGCTGAGCAGTGCTCTCACTCAGTCAAGGACTTTTTCAGCTTCTCATGCTGCCCTGCCAGTGAGGAGGTTGGGGATGCACCAGAAGCTGGGACACATTTTGCAAGTAGAATAAATAGAAATTTTGCAAGCAGAATAGATAGAAAGTTTGCAGGATTAAAGAGATATAACATTTGGCAATAGAAAAAAATAGAAGGTTTGCAAGTAGAATAGATAGGAAGTCAGCAACTAGAAAAGAAGGCAAGTCTGCAGGACGGAAGAGATGTACAGTGTGCAAGGAGACAACACGGAAAGTTGGCAAGTAGAATAGAGAGAAATTTTTCAAGTAGAATGGCTAGAAAGATTGCAGGACAGAAATGGTGCTAGCAGACCAGTGACCAAAGGGATATTCCCTCCCATCTGGCCTCATGCTGACCAATAACATGGGGGTGAGCTGGCCACAGGGGTGGCAGCCCCTGCTCAGGGATGGGCTGGTAACTGATCAGCAGGGGGTGAGAAATACCATCGTGCATCACTCAAATCCAACTGGTGTTTTATGGTGTTTTAGGTTCTGGCACTGAATAGCAAACCCTGTTTGGAGTGACAAACTCTCTTATTAACAGTATGGGAAATACTTTGGTGTAGAGAAGAAATGATGCTTCTATTAGTACAGAGTTGCATCCACACATTGTGATTTCATAAATAAAGCATTTCTAATATAGGCAAGTTGTCCTGCCTGGAATACAGCTGGTATAATAAGCCAGTAAAAAATAAGTATGATTTTGCAATAACATTTAAATGACATGTTAAAAATCCTTACTAATATATAAATATTCATATGGAATTTTTATCTAAAGTCAAATATCCTGGAAATTTACTTTTGCTGGTAATTTTAAAGATGAAAAACTTTTTATTTGAGGTTGCAACATCAAACTGTCAATTCTTCATGACACAAATTTTGAATTTATTTCAATTCTGTTTGCATGCTTCTTAAAGAGTTTTCCTGAATATCTTTTGCTAGCGTATCTGATTATTTTCCCATATTTATAGGTAACTTTTTTTTGTGTAGTAGAAGTAAAATTATATAAGGACATAAAAAACAACTCCCTTTTGTTGAAGAATTTCTTGTTTGTAGTTTACTCTTCATATCACAGTATCATCCACGTTGTAAATTTTCAGAGTATGAACTCAGCTTTTGCAAATACAGATTAAAAATGAAATTATGTGTCAGGTTTTCTAGGTTCCTGTACTAATTATGAAAAGAAGTCAAATAATGAAACATAAACATATTTCTTCTTGGTTTTGTCTTGTATTTCTTTGTATCAGAACCCTTTACAGACATGTAACAGATAGCACACACCTCTTGGTTCACTAGTATGTACAGATATGTCCAGGTAGATTGTTTCAAGCAGAGAAGATCCTGAACCTGTAGCTGGGATATGACAGCCGAGCTGAGGAACGAGTGGAGTTTCCCAGTGATAATGTCTCAGGTGTTTTATAATGCCTCGAATTCTGCTTGCTGTACATTCTCTTCTTAACACTGGGAATGCCAAAATTTTGGTGATACCACTTCCTTCTTTTCAGCACGGTTTTGCTGGATCTCTTCAGTGTGACTAAACAGCCTTTGGACTGCGCTCCAAAAGACCAAGGTAGCAGGTCTACTACCTCACTTCTCCAAGATTCAACAGCTCCATCCTTTCATGATTGCTGTGCCCAAGACAGGCTCCAACTACCACATCACCTACAATTCCTTCTCTGTTTAGACTGCCTGATTTTTTTGCCTTTTCCAGCCTCAGTCATTCTCTGATTCGACGATTTTATGGTATTCCTCAACCTATTCACTTCTTCCCAGAGCTCTGCCATGGAACAGAGGAGTTTCCCTTCCTGGGCACAGACCCACAGCCTGCAGGTGGGACCAAGACGGGTGTTCTCACTCGTGTTGCCACTGGGGCTCTGTTCTGTTCTTCCTTTTTTTCTTATTTTTATTAATTTTTTTTTTTTATTTGGAGCTTTTATGGCTGCTTTTACATCTTGGATAAACAAGAGTCCTTCTTTATATTCTTCCTTTGCTTTTCAGTGCTCTTTGAGTGTAAAATAATTTATAGAACCCTCTCAAGCTTGTTCAAGATTAAATTTCCTGCCTGAATAAAAAAGCGACCTTAAAGTATTTCTTTTTCTACCCTTTTTTGTTTCTGCCATCAGCAGCTAAACAGAATTGCAGCCAAAAACTTCCATTATAACATTTTCCAAAGTAAATACCTGAAGACCGTTTTGGCATCAAGCATGTGTCTGCAATTTGTTTATTTTTCTTCCAAGGAAGTATAACCAGCAAGAGAATAATTTTTATTCCTTTATAAAAATTTTCCACTTGCATGCATAACCAGAAAGAAGAATTGTGCAATGTATTGTACAGTCTTGTCATTACAATTATGATGCAGGTTCCTGTAGAGACTGTTCATGACACATTAACGGCACAAATTTCTGCTTGGGCTCTCCATGTCCCTGTTCATTTTCAGTGTCTGTTTATAGCTGTGCTGTCTCTGTGCTGCCATGGCCACACAGCTGGGACCAAACAAAGCAGTTGCCTCAATACCATGTCTGAAATACAGTGCAATATCCCTGAGAGTGGCATAACTGTAGTTTTTGGTACTCAGGTGGTTAAAATCCTGGAGTAATGCCACAGAAGAGAATGAACAGATGTGTTGCTTCTCCTGACTTTGAGGGTTTTTTGTGACTTGGCTGTGATCAAAACAGAGCAGTTCCAGTGGTGGGAATAAAGCATGAAATCTGAGTTCAGATAATTTTGGGGATGAAAAGAGGCTTTTGTGGCAGCATAGGTCTAACAGGTGATAACAGAGAAGGCTGGCTCGGCAAAGGGAGCTCTGCCTTGTGGGATTTGCATCAGAAAGGTGAAGGGGCAACTCCACTAATATCAGAGAGAAGCAGCAACCAAGTAGGTGCTTATGAGCTGGATGCTGATCTGAGCTGAAATCAGAACAGTGCAAGGGGTTTAAGTGCCTTAAATTTTATTGGAATAAGTGTAATTGCTCTGACCAGATATTACATTTAAATGGATGTAGGTAAGATCAGAAGCTAGCCCGAACTAGTTTGTTATTTTTCAAGCCTCTTCATCTGAAGCCTTTTTTAGGTGAATGCTGTGTTCCTACTTAGGCATGACTCTTAATTCTCACAAAAGTTGCGGAGAAGGTTGAACTTTAGGGTTTTTCCACCTCATTCCTAATTTTATTTTTTCAGTTACGTGCTCCTAAGCAATGTAACTATATCAAAATAGCTTTAATTGTTTTTTCCCTCTTGTGTCTGATGTACATATTTTTATTTTAAGCTAGTATTAAGTTTAAAAAGAAGAATTTTGGATAATAAGGTATTCATTTTCAACAACTCATATCAGCACTGACTACATTATTCCAAAACTGAAGCTGAAGAGAATTTGAGCCACTTTTAAGCTCCTAACAATGTCTTTGCCGTGAAAGAATATGATAAGAGATGCAAAGACTGTCAGTTCATAGATACAAACACCTGAATCGGTTTGACCAAAATGTGTATGAGAAAGCTATTTGTTCTTGATATATGAGATGAATATTCCTGACCCCAAGACACTGAGGGATGAGAATCAGATGGTTATGATTAATGTTATGCAAACTATTTTACTAAACCTAGAGCAGCGGAAATTGCTTTCCTTGCAGATGGGCTGGGAGCCTTTATGACAAATCATTTTTGTTTTTGCCCTTCTGTGAAGTCTTGCATATTTCTTTATCAGAATGAAAAGCAAACAATCAAAAAACCAAACAAAACTCAACTCTTCTGTCTTTTCCTAGCCCCCAATCTCAATTTTTTTTGTATAAGCAAAATTGTGTGAATCATCACCGAGGGAAATAGATTCAATTAGAATTAAATTTGATGCTTAATATAATTCCACTTTCTCCACTCTAATAGTAACATAAAACAATCAGAAGAGGTCTCTGAAAGTAGGAAATAAATCACTATATGGAATATATTTGAAGTTTTCATGTTTTTATGAGTTCTCTCTTTCTTAAAAAAGAGCATTTTGCCTTTGATAGACAGGGATCCTCAGAAGGGTGACTGAACAGGATGTTGCATAAATGCTTTCAGATATGCATTTCTGAACCTCCAAATATTTGATTAGTGTTGATCCATGCAATCAAAAAATGCTTCTTCATCTTCTACTGCTACAAAACATGTCTCTGGAACACAAATTCCAGAAAAATTCTGCCCCTGCATCTTAATTACATAGTTCTTCCTTTAGGAAGAAAAGAGAGAAGGTGAAAACAATACCCAAGCCAGAACAATGAATGAAAGGCGTAATGAAAGGATGAGATCCCTTTAGAGTGTTTTTCACAGAGTGATTTTTTTTTTCATACTATGTTAATGTGTGGTAGAAATATTGCTTCTGTTAAAGGCAAATATTTGTATCTGCCTCAAATTTTTATTCAGTGTGAAATCATGTACCTCCCTCATTGTCTATGTCACTCTTTTAGAGTTGAAGAGAGTAGTGGGAAATGACGACTGATTTGTTGCACGATTTCTTCTTGCACTTCTACTTCATCAGGTTTATATAATACATAACCTGTGTGTGTATTCCTTCTTGGGACATTGTAGGACTTCTACATCAGTTCTCCCTTTCAACCCCAGAGCACAATTCATCAGAATATTAAGCAAAAAACTCAGACTTTCAAGTAGATTCACTTTCAAAGGATGTCTGTAGAGAATATCATCATAAAATGTAAAGGTCAGGTTTTCAGGTGGTTCAAATCAAGGTAGGTCTATTTAACGTTGCAGCTGTATTAATTTGCAGTAGCTGGGAATTTCAGAATCATAGAATCTTGCCTATAGAACATCAATAATGTTTATTTGCACCAAACCAAAGCTAGTCCTGATACTGTAAGACACTTTCCAGTGGAAAATTCAGCTTTCTGAATTGCTCAAGGATATTATGTGTTTGACTGGCGTAAATTGGGTGAAAATTCACAATGAGCTTGAGGTGCAAAACCCCATAAACTCTTCATAAAACTATTAAAAATCCAGACAATTCCTTTGCCAGTAGTCAAAGAACAGCAATCATTGACATGGCTTATCTTCCTCCTTTTGCCTCATGGACATGAGTGTGACACTAAAAGGAAGTTGGAATAATGATATCAGTAGACCATAGGTGCTATATGAGCATGTCCAACTTTTTGTCAATCACCACTAAATTCCACATCAAGTCTTTTTCTTGAAATTCACAGCTACTTCACAGGCATCTGAGAAACTGCTGGAGTTGCTGTACAAACTGAGTAGGGATGTGATTTTCAGAGATTCTGATCTTCTGCTCAGTAATTTGGGGCATTCAGTGCCTCTAATGGCTTTTATTCTAAATTATTTTCTCATAATTGCAAACTCTATTGCAGATAGCAGAATCATGAACTTCTGATCCCTCAGACGCTGTGAGTGAACTCCACTTGCTCCTAGTGAAGCATCATTTTTCTTGTTCACGTGATGGCAGAATTCAAATAAAGGTATGGGAAGAGAAGGAGAAAGAAAGATTTTAATCAAGATATATAACTAGATTAAGAATCAAGAAACTTTTGGAAGTGATGGTCCTTGATACTCTCAACGTGCTTACTTCTAAGCACCAGAATTTTGTTTCTACTTAAGAAGGTGCAGAAAAACAGAGCAATAACTTTACTGGGTCAAATTCAGTTGGGGATTATATTTGCCTCTTCCACAGCTGCAAGTAAGTGCATCAATTATCTAAAGTGTTTTAATGGATTAGTCAAAACTGCATGCAGTTGGTAATAACAATAAAGCCAAAAGCCTTCTGCCTAGTTAATGTCTAGGCAGATACATCGGGTTGCTGAAAAACAAGTGAGAGAAGGAAAAACAAAAACTTAAGCATTTAGTATCCTCAAACAATATGCTTATTGCTTATTAATTATGACGAAGTGGTACTACTGATTAGTTTATTAGGAAACATTATGAATGAAATTTTTATAAACAGAAGCTTTAGAATAAATCCATCAGCTACGAATTTTCCTATACTTGAGAAAATAAAAAGAAATATATTCTTTCAGGGCTGAAATATATGTCAGTCCTCTGAAAAAGGAGTATTTAAAATTTGTCCTTTGTCTATATCATCATTTCAGTATATGCACCTTCTTGTTCAATATGAGCTGATGCCTCTGGACCACACAAAATATAACACTGAAAGAGGTTCAAAATTAAAATTATTGGTTTTTACTCAAGAGAGAGTGGTATTAGAAGGGGGGGTTCCCTGAGTCTATTTGATAGCAGCTCAATTAATTGTTGCTATAGAGAGGTTTTGTTGCATGCTAATTTCCTTATAGAATCAGCTATGAAATTAAGAATTTTTATTTTTCCTTTTTTCTTCTCCTTCACTCTGACCTTCACCTCTGGGTATTTTTTTGGGAAACCAAATACGACTTTTTAGCCTTTGGTCACTTCTGTCCTTTTCCCTGTGAGTTTAACCATAGTGCTACATTCACTTCATTAGAAAAGGTAAGAAAGCCAAGAAAGGGTAGAGAATAAGATAACATACAAGTTTTGATTTTCTGGACAACAGAAGAATAATGTTATTGCATACAAATAATTTCTTTCTGAAAAAAAAAGATCTAGAGAAACAATTATTTCACAACTGCCTTTAATAAAGATGAACCATTCTGTTTATCAGTGTTAATAAAACAGCACAAGCACCTCAGCATTTAGAGGCGTTATGTTATTAACCTTCCCCAGGAGACCTGCTCTATAAAGGAGACTTAAGAGAACATGACCTTTTGTCAAAGAGATAAGGAACTGATACTCTGACAGTAAATATAATATGAAGACATAAACAGAAAATGAAGTAGAGATTAGCTGAAGTAAGCAAGAGATCAAATATTTAGATTAAATTGGAAACTGGCAAAGAGTTTCCAAATTCAACTGCTGAAAATGATTAGAATTTGTTATTTAATTTTCTTTGCTGTAGGATCCAATCAAACTTGATATATTTTCATATTCATGGTATGATTTTGCAATAATCAATGTCATGTTTATGCAAATATAGCCTAATTAATATGGTTTCTCCAAACAGAGATTAAAAAAGCTACTAATGAGATTTGCATTTCCTGTATTTAATTTAAACATTTATGTGAATTCCAAATAAAACCCAGAAGCAAGCTCCCCATATTTTAGAAAAGAGTTTTAGGAGCCTTAGAATGAGCAATAAATTAGAAACAGTGGGCAAGAGCTGGAATAGGAAGCATATGATGTGTAACCCTGTAGGGATTTTGACTTCAGGAGAGGTAGCTCTGTTCAGACCATTGAAATCAGTCTTCAAAGTAGATGTCTACAAGTGTTCCCTGGGAGAAATAAACTGCATTAACTCCTGAAAATGCAAACACAGAAAGAAAGGTTGCTGGTGCTCATAACTGCTATGCTAAACAGAGAGGAACTCAGATTCTCCCTAAACTGGGCACTCTCTCAATAGCTGCATATTAAAAAAAATAATTGTATTTTATGTTGGGTATGAGAGGCATAAGCCATTTCTAACTGCTGCTTGTTTTATTTCTAATCAGTCCCAAATGTGCCTGCCTAGCTAAAAATGTTCAGGCCATTTTACATAGCTTTGATTAATCCCTGAGCATTGCATTTTATTTTGTTATTTAAAGGTTATAACCCTGTGGACATACAAAAGTAACTCCTTTTGGATATTGAGACAAGTCTGTATCTAATTAAAGGATCTCAAAGGCATAAGGAAGGGCTACCTATCACAGTGAAGATTTCTCCACATAAAATCAATTTTTGGGACAAAATGACTTCAAAGGGACTTGCTTTATTCTGTCTTTTAAGATAGAAAGCTATCATTTACAAACATATAATTTTTTGCCTCTAAGTTCATTTCTGGATCTTCATCTGATCTATTTTTTTAAACTGGTTCTAATAGAAAGAAAGCCTCTGTTCTGTTTTCCAAACAGTCCCAGGCCTCTGGAATTTCTTCCACTGATCTAGAACTACTGCACAATTTCAGTTCATCAAAACACGTGTTCAGTGGGTAACTCAATTGTGCTCTATTCATAGTCCTTTAAAAAACTTAAAATGTAGCAGTCCAGAAGGAGTAATTCAACAAACACATTTTGTCCTTAAATTGCATGTTATCTGTGTTGCACATATTAGTATAAGTAAATGAATTTGCAGCTTGCTGTATTAAGAGCATATTCCTAGAATAATATTTACTCCAGTTTGTCTAAATTCAGTAGAAATAATTTTTGCATACTCTCAAAAAAAAGAGCAGTATCCTTATCAGGTGAAGGTAGACTGAGAAAAGAACCCCAAACAACAAGTGCTAAAAAATTCGAGGTTTTTTCTATACTTACAGAAATTGTTGTGTGCCTACAACATTAAATTCTAATGAGCTATTGACAATTACTCCCAAGCAATTAGAATCATACAATGCTTTGGGTTGGAAGGGACCTTAAGGATCACCTAGTTCTACTCCCGCTGCCATGGGCAGGAATGCTATCCAGTATATCCCCATTTTTTTGGTGCAGCCCATGACACGTTTGGCTTTCTGGGCTGAAGGTGCAAAACTGCAAGGTCATGTCAAGGTTCTCATCTACCAACACTCCAAGTCCTCCTCAGGACTGCTCTCAATCTATTCCCTGTCCAGCCTCTGTTCATGCTTGGAATTGCTCTGACCCGTGTGCAGGACCTTGCTCTTGGCCTCATTGATCTCCGCAAGGCTTGCGCAGTCTCTCACCTTTCCAGCCTGCCCAGGTCCCTCTGGATGCCCAGGTCTCTTTCCTCCTGAGTGTCAACTGCACCAAACACACAGTGTGGTGTCATCCATGAAATTGCTGATGATGCACTCAATTCCACTTTCCATGTCATCGAAAAAGATGTTAAACATCAGAGGTCATCCTTGAATGTGTCAATCTCTAATCTGTGGCATTTAATTTAATTGGTTACATAGTCACGCAACAGCCCCTTGTGTTGGATATACCATGATTTTGATAGAAAGAATAGTGGTGTAAGGCCATTTAGGTTCACAAATCCCTGGATCAAGAGCTGGGAACTCAACAAAACTCTCTTGTCTAAGTGGCCCATCCAACTTGGCCCAAAAATTTAGGGAGTTTCAGTGGAGTTTATCACACATATCTCTGAGGTTTTCAGTACCTGCATTTGTCTGAGTATGTCTTGAGCTCCTTATGGTCAAATTAGAGAAGCAAATTTCATGAGGTGGTTATCTCTACATTAAATATTTACCAGTGAATAAGGTAAAAAAGGTTGATGGAAGTTTCTTGCACTGGTCTGAGGTCCAGAGGCAGGTTGTTTATCTGCAGATTCTGTCTAGCTAATCAATGTCGGATAGTTCTTTTTAACGAACACAGAAAAGTGTTGCAGTAGAAATGCATAATGAGATTATGTCACATAGGACTAGGAGAAGATGAATTTCATACTTGTGAATGTAAGTACTTGAGTTTTTCTGATTTGTTTGGTAGATTTCCTTCCAAATGAATTCCCTAAGGTAACAACAGGAATCTCCACCCGAATATTTTACTTACCATGTGGATTCAAAACCCAGGTTCGGTGTTTCAATCATTGCAGGATTTTTCTATATTTTAATATTCTTGTAACACAGTGTACAGATTATAAAGATTCAAACAGGGATGGAGAATCCATTTAAACTTTATTTTATTTGCAGTCTCTCTAGAGTTAGCATAAATTCCAGATGATCTCTTTCAAGCCAGTGTGGGAATTCTGTGGTTACCAAGAGTGTTGAATTACCTTTTCTTATTTTCTTGTTTTAGACATTCATTTTTTTGCTGTCTCATATTTTCAGCATACACTATTCGAAAAACAAAGGTCTTTCACTTGAAAATGTACACTACTGAGATCAAAGAAATGAAGACGTCCAGCACCTCTGTATTTCTCCCTGCAAACTAATTCAGCAGATGTTCTTCTTTTTCCTAGATTGAACAATTCTTGGGAGTAAACAAGAAAGGAACTGTCCTATTTAAATCTTTTCATGTTGAAAATAAGTTTACTGCTGGCATTTTTTTTTCACTTAGAGGCACATCAGAACCAGGGAGTGTTTCTAAAACAGGCAGAAAAACACAGCAACCAGAGAACAATATAATTTTGGACTTACAGGTATGAAACTCCACATTATTTAATGCAGGCATGACAATGTGGGGTCAGCTATGCAGTCCTGTGTTCAGGAGGAGATAATGCACAATGCACTCCACAGGTATAATTAATGATGAGCCTCATGGAAAGCGTCTACACTGAAATGCCATGAGTTTCAGAGTTAATGAAATACTGTCTACTAATTCTACCTTATTTTAAGCCAAGGTCAGAATCTCCTTTAAAATTTGGATTTTTTCCCGAAACATCTGCATAGATCTGCATCACATCATCTTATAAGGATGAAGCAACTAAAAGAGAACAGCTGAGTGTCCTTTGCATAACAGAGAATGTCCTTTGGCTATTGCACCACAGGAGGTTATTTTGTTTCTGTACATGCTGTAAGGGATTAAGCACCAACAGGGAATTTAAAATTATCATGCGTTTTATTAACTCTTGTTGTCTCACTCTCTTTGAGATGTGTTTTTGGGATGGGAGTAAGCCTGAGGTGAAAACAAACAAAAGTAGTCATGTTAAAACACAGAAATACTGATGCTGGATTTACTCAACAATTTTTTTTACATTTCATACTGTAGAACAAGACTCTGCCTCTGAAGTGGTAATATCAGAAAGTCACTGTCTGTATGCATTTTTGTAAGTGGTCTCTGTGTATATAAATAGTTTTGGATGTAGAAATAGCTACTGGCAAACACCTAGCAGGAGAGAGGTACATGCCAAGAAGCTTGTGTTTGGAAGTTTCCCAAGGACTGGCAGTCCTTGTGACTACGACTCCTGTTTAATCTTCAAGAACTGACAAAATCAGCACACCAAGAGCCTGCTCAAGCTGTACAAGGCCACAGCTGGGTTATGGAGCTCAGACTGCACCCAAAGGGGAGGCAGCTGTGGGTGAAGGCCACAGGGATTCATGGACAAGTGTGGGAAGAGAGAGTGCTGCAGGACATTTTCTAAAACATGAACAAATAGCTGCTGGCAAATCAGGACAACCTCCCCTTTCTGAGAGAGCAATTGCTATTGTCAAATCACGGCTGAGATTGCTGAGATTGCACTTGAGCTGCCCTCCAAATGGATAACTGCAAGTAAACGTATGTGTTTGGGGTGTGGGTGTGGGTGTGTGGGGGTGTGTGTGTGTATTTGAGCACCACGAACTAAGTAAGTGGATGTGTTGTGTGACTGTTTATCTTTTATCAGTAACAGTTCAGCTCTATTAATACTGCCTCAGTGAAGAAAAAGTTTAGGTTCCCAAATGAGGAAAAGGAAATTTAAAGCAATCTCCTTTACACCAGAGACAGGCAACAGATAGAACAAGTGGATAAGGCACCGTGCAAGATGACAGGAATTGGGTTCTACAGGCAAAGCTCACCGTTAGCCATGTATGCAAGTAGTTGATAGAAAACTTCATATCAGAAAAGTCTATAGCTTAATATATGTCACTTTGTGGGGTGATCTGGGTTGAAAACCCTGAAAAGGAAAGCATAAGCAAGCTTCTTATGGTCTGCCTTTCTCTTGGACAGGGAGAAGCTAGGAGTGGCAGGCACAAAAATTTCATTTATTTGCCCAGATCCAGAATAATATGAAGATTTGTGAATTCGGACTTAATCTGCCTCACCAAAGGTGTTCCCTGAATATGAAGTTATATGTATACATGTGTTCTTTGACCACATTGTTGATTCAAGAACTTTCTTCCCTGCATAACTGTCCATATTGTTGATTCAAGAACTTTCTTCCCTGCATAAATGTCCATAGTATCATTTTTTGATGAAAGGAGTTTTGGGTGGTAAATGGATTAACAGATTTATGTTAATGGTAAAAGATTCAGGATCCCTCCATCTACAAAACTTCAGTGCTCCCAATAATGACGTGAGGATTAAATCACAGAATCACAGAATTGTTGAGGCTGGAAAAAGCCTCTAAAATAATCAATCCCAACCACTATGTGAATCTTGACTGTAATTTATTATTGATGAATGCTGTCCTAAGGCCCTGGGTACTACAAACAGCAGAATACCATCAATAAAATAAACTTTACCATTTTGGAAGTTCTATTTTTGACTTTCTGTTGCAGTGGCTACGTCCACATTACACACCCCGTGTTGCTACAAAGTCGTCTCTCCCCACACCACTGTGCTAGAAAGTTCTCCCTTTGCCGGTACCCCACTGGCCCCTGGTCCTCTCCCTCCTCTCCTCCCCTCTCCCATTGGCCCCTGTTACATCACTCAACCTTGCCTCTACCCTCTAGCCCTCAGACTATTGGCTTCTGATGCTCTGCCCGCCCCTGGACCCTCCAGGATAAAACCACGCAAGGGCTTTTGTTCTTTGTTCTTTGCCTCTGTTCCCTTCGAGTGCGTTGGTTTCAATAAACGCCTCGGAATTGCACACAGAGAATCCCTACTGCCTCTTTGTCTCCGGTTCGCGCTCAGACTGTGTGTGTGTGAGTGGCTGCTCACGACTGCGTGCGAGGGTGAGATCGTGTGCACGCTTGGGCGCTGGCAGAGTGCCGCCTAAGTGTTCCCACGAAGGACCCTGTGGAAGAAACGCGGCATCGATCCACCGACACCTCCACCACTGCAAAAACTTCCTGTTATTTTGCAGGTATTACTTACATTAGAAAATATTAGTTGTTAAAAACCTGTTTTGTTTTTTTTTATTAACAAGCTGAGATTGGAGTGGTCGTCTGCTGGAAAGCTTGTCCAAGGGTAGCAATAAATGATAAGCCAGAGCTTTTGACATGCTCAGTAGAGACCCAAGATACAATTCATAACTGGAGAAGATGTTGTGCACAGTTTGATGCTTACATGACCCAACAATGACTCAGACTCAGCCAGTAATGGAGGCTGGCAGAATTTGGAAAATGGCAACAGGGATTCAGTGTAATAGGACGTGCTGATGGCAGCTTGCTGCAAAATTAAATGCCCTGGTGCCTGCAATGATATCATCCAAGAAGCACAGTTCAAAAGCACAAACTGATGTTGACAACACCCAGATCTGGACTGGTACTTGGTAACGTCATTGGTGTTTGGCTCAAGGCTGTTTGCTGTTCACTGGAAGGAATTCAACATCTGTTAGAATAATCTTGCGTTTAACTGGTACAAAAATGCCTCAGCTGCTAGAAGAATGAAACTTCTCAAAGCATGCTGATATGAATCAGGATCATTTCCGCATTAGCTGAGCATTTAGAGTTCTCTGGTGTGTGCATTATTGGCCTCATTATTGTGATTATCAGTGTCTGCTTGGCTTGTTTATTTGTTTTGATAAATCTGTGTGCTTACGCTGAATACTCACTGAGCATACAGGAAGATATCAGTGCACAAAATTTGGCCAATCATTTTCACAAGGTTAAAAGACCATTTCAAAATGACTGACTCATGTCACCAAACCATAATTAAAAATAAAGAAAAAAAGCACTATGAACTATAACTTTTAGCCAGATTTTGATACTCCATGTGTCAAGAGGATTGACTGTGACTTAGAGGCAGGATGACTTACACAGGGCTCACTATATGGTTTCCATCCCCAAGTGCCTGTTCCACAGCAAGAACAGCTTGGTTGCTCATGTTGCAGACTCTGATTCACTGCGTGTTACAGTTGCTGCAGTGAGAAAATCATTGCCATGTTGACTTTTGCCAGTTTGTGCAGTACAGAAGTGGAGGTGTTCCTTCACAAGCAGCTCAGAAGCCCCCACAATGAAGCAGAACTATGTGAGAAAAGGTTTGGATGCCTAGTTGGGTGGCCCTTGTTGCTTGGCTGTGACCAGTCAGGTGGATCTTGAATAGAATTTCCTACAAGACCGTGATGTCCAAAACTATTTTCATTGTCTATTCTCAAAAAAAAACCACCTAAGAAAAAAACCTACTGCCACCTCCACCAAAAATAAAGTACCCCCTACTCCTTTTCAATAATAATTATTTGCTATTTTTTTTCCTTAAGATGGTAATTAATAATTTAAAGCTGATATCTTAGACTATGAAGAGTTCTTAACCCTTCAGTTTTTGAGTTCTACTGAAGTTGTTTGTTCGTAGTCCTCTCTGGAAAGAAGATTGGGGAAAGAAAACAAGCTATTAAATGTTTAATGTAACTAGATTCTAGTTACCTTTTCTAGGTTTTTCTAGATTCTAGACCTCGGTCTCACTTGGTAGATTTGGGTCAAAATGTCACCAAACTGAATTCCTGCTGTATTTCTTAGTCTCTCTTTGTTGTAAGTCGCCAAGTTTTGGGGAGCAGAAGCTCATTCTTGCACAGTCTCACTTCTTACCAGTCTAGAATGAATAGGTAATTTGTCTCTTTCAGGTGCAGAACTGAAAGGATTTAGGAGGACGAAAGTAAAAGGATTAAGTTCTTAATGGTTAAAAAAATACAGAGTATACTGTTGTCGTGATCTGAAGGGTTATCTGGTCTATGGGTGTGAAGAGATTGTGGTGATGCGTTTGTAGGATTGCATAGTGCACGAGAACAAGGAGGCTTATATCTTCTAAATACCTGCAGTTTGTTACAAATTATCACAAATAGAACAAAAAATCACCCCTAGCAAGTATAACCATAATTAATAAAGTAGATAAATATCTTTCTCAAGCTGTCAGCAATTAATAATATACTAGTATGGCAATAACCAATTGCAGAAACAATAGTTTTTCAAACTAGATTACCTTTACAGCTGCTTACATTCACTGCTACATAAAAAGCAAATGTAACCAAGAAAGGGAACCCCCAGAACTTCCAATAAAATTTTATTTTCAAAATGGAAGAAAATAAGAAAGGTTGAAGAGGAAATTTTTCTGAGTGTAAGCATCCTATAGTTGCAGTTGATGCAGTCTTTTAAGAAAGTAGTAAATTTTTTGATAATACAAATTAAGTGGGTTTTTTTTTTTTTTTCTGAAAATGCTGACAGCTGACCTGTCCATCAAAAGGACATAAACTGTGAGAGCAATATTTCTGACCAGGATCTCTGAAGTGGACAACAAGGAATACTGACAGTCCAGGGGTGGTTTAACACGGCCGCCTTCAAAAATTTAATTACGTGGAATAAATGTGGAAGAGATTTCCTCACTGTCCTTTTCATTAGTCTTAGATTTCTTTCAGCACTTTTCTGTTCATAACCCTGAGGACAGCATATCAATTTTCAAATCACCATCACTAATACAACATTTAATAGGAAAATCAGGGTTGGTAAAGAAAAAGAAAAATATACTCAATAAAGTTTACAGTATTATTCATCACACTGTCAAACATTAACAATATTTCTCTTTCTGATTTTTACATGTGCCTGCGTGCAAAAGACAAGTCAGAGATTCTGCAAACTACCCACTCTCCTAGATTAGGGAAAATAATAATAGTGGACAATCTTCTCTTGTTGCCTTCTTGAAGGCAAATAAGAAATTGGAGGACCTGACAGCAAAGCTACACCCAAGACTGTGCCTCAGAGATGTAATGGCAAAGGAAGAAAACAGAGAGTGAGGGAAAGCTACTAAAATTTTTGATCCTTTGAAGTCAAAGAAAGTTTTATCATTCAACTGACTGCACCTAAAGCCAGAAATTTAGTTTCTAAAATTTTATATTTCAACAAAAAACACAAAACCAGAACCATCTATCAGTTTCCCTTACTACAGACAGGGGATTGGCAGCATGCTCAGAATGAACACAGTATTTTCCATTTGCTATATTTCCTCTACTAAGCTTTTATTTTGGTATTCTTTATATGTGAAGCATCTGAACATGAAAACTGTAAACAAAAAAAAAAAGATAGCAACTGTAGACCAATAAAAAGAAAGATAAGACAGGGAAACACAGCAACAACTGATATATCAGGTGAGGTTAAATGGTACTGTGATTTTGGTCAAGTAAAACATTATTTGGATTATCTGGTAATAGGTTCTTGATTCAAAGAACAATATTTTATACATGAAAAGTAGCATTTAGCTATAGCTCAGGCACCAAACTGCCAAATTTAAGGTGCTATCTCTACTCTTTTGTTTAGATGACATATCTGCCTTCTCTGAGTGTTCAAATTTCTGGATTAGATGTGGTTTTGTGTCCCAGAAGCTGCCTTTTGTATTCTTAAATTTTGCTATCTCTGTAAAATCAAGATTTGGTCCTCTTTGGATTCGTACTCTCTCTGTACTTACGTTATTTCCAAATCGACGGGTAATTCTTCGTAACTCCTCAAGTATGACAGCAAAACCCTGTCAACAGAAACACAGTAGTATTCTCAATGTACATATTTGCCATTGGGATAAGTCCCTGAGTGACTTGATTCAATCCCATAGCTCAGCCTTCTTGAAACAGGAAATTGAACTAAAAACTACCCGAGAGCTTTTCAGCCCAAATTACTTCATAGTCACAAGGGTTCCTGTGTCTGTGTTCAGACACCTTTTCTAAATGACTTAAAATAAAGTACCTGCAGGAAGAAGAAAAAAGTGTCCACGGACAACAGATTAAATATTCAGATTAAGTATTTGCCTGTGTTATGGAAACTCACATTCAGATCATGTAACTATTGCAGGAGGGTGTGCATAGCTATAGCCTACCTGAAATAAGATCTGCCCACGTTCACCTGAGACACGCAACACAGAGACCTGTTCTGGGAACTGGAACTTACCCATTTTTCTTAGGGAACTATAATTTAAAATTGACAGCACCCACATTCTATATAAAAACTTTTTTGTTCTTGCAACAGTAGTGGCATTTGCAACACACCCAACACTGATCAAAACTTTTATAAGCCTCTTCCCAAATTGTATCCATAAAGGAAGAAGTCTTTTTGGATCTGATGTGGCAATACCCTTTACACGCTGCTACCACCCCATTTTAGGCCTCCATAGGAAGTCCATTTACTTATTCTGCAATATTCCCATTGGGGAGCAAGGGTATTACTTAGTTAATCTATTTTTAAAGCACATCTGCCCTTTCTGTCTCCTTTGCAGACACAGCTGCATAAACAAGTCCAACAATGTCAGAAAAAGAACTAACATTTAATAGCTAAAAATATTAATTACAGCAGCCCATAATTTTAATCCAACACAAATTTCAGAGCTCCAAGCAAAGCAAAAGAAATTTTAAGACAATCATAAGCTCTGGTAGAAGTAACAGAATACGAAAAGGAAGAATATGAACAGCTTCTTGATCAAACTGCTGAGTCACAGAGCAAAGGTCTGACGACAAATATTTATGGTGAAAGTGGAAGTAACACAGATCCTTAAGCTGATCAGATAAAATTAAGAGTCACAAGATTATTTTATGGAAAAATCAACTTGATTGTCTTCTCCATATTCTAAAGCAGCAATCCAGGGACAGACATTGGTTTATGAGACCCTCTGCGCCGTCTGTAGCTGCCTGCACTACTGAATTCTATCTTTAGCAGCCAAAGAGGAGGACTTGGCTGGCTATGGTTCTGTGTTATTTGGGTCCTGTATGTGTGTGCTTACCTGTGGCAGCCAGTGAGACTGGCCATGTCAACATGCTCTGTGTTTGTTTGTCTCTGGAAGTCGTGCTCAGCTCCGTTTGTAGTTGAACCTGCAAAAGGGAAAGCAGCAGCTCTGCCTGGGCGAGGCCCCAGGTCCCTGGGGCGCCAGGCTGGGCTCCAGCAGCTGGGCAGGAGGAACCTGGGCTAGAGGAGGTGGCCACTCTTCTTATTTCCACTGGTCTAAAGAGCTAAGCAAAACAACTGAAAAAAATGGTGCAAATTCAAAGCTGAGTAATTAAGCTTGCTGTGGCTGTTTGGCAGTCATATGGAGTGCTGTGATGCTGGTTAAGTGTTAAAAATGGAGGAATGGGAAGTTATGAGTTCACACATCCTCTGTCTGGCGTACTCTTTTCCACACTGCATGAGAATATTGACTGCAGGGAACTATTTTTCAGGTCTTCTCTTCAAGTTTCTGAGAGACATTACTCTTTTCAGATAAGTGGCTCTCTAAAATAATCTGTAATACTTGCACTCAACTGACAGGGAGGGTGGTAAGAAGCAGTAAATGGGACTGTGAAAGAAAGAAAATGGCCACTCTGAATTTTTTTTTTTTTTCAAAGCATGGGACTATTTTCTTCATGTATTTTTTCCTTCTTTTAAAGAAGAAAAATAAATAACCTCCATGTAAGGTTTTTCAGCAATATCTGGCAACGGTGTTTCCAAATCAATTGTAGTACAACAGCTTAAGGAGAGGAAGTTGGCAAATTTTCTGCTACATTTATGTGTGAGTTAGAGCCCAAAACCCTGGGACATGCCATTAATACACACGGGAGAGAGATGAGTTGATCTGACTAATTCACCATAGAAATTTCACATTTGCAATGGATGATGGTCAATTTTTGTCATCTTCATTCCTACTTAATAACTCCTATATTGTCACTTAGGTCAGCAGTATGAAAGACATGAATGCTCTGATTTATCTCGAAAATAAAGACACGAGAGAGTAAAAATAAGGCAATGGAGAATTTAAAGACAGCCCTCTGTTTAAGGGACAAGTGTGACATTTCTTCCAAGATTTTTGATCAGAACTAGAGACAATAAAATGCTGTTTTATTTGAGGCATTGGTCTGGTTTCTCCACCTGTCCACAGTACCTACAAGTCTAGTTAGGGGCTACAGTATGCATAGAAAACAGCCAAGCCAATGCCCTAAGAGCTGTGCAGGCTATAGAATGTCTTATAAAATATACTAAAATTATTTTATCTACTAGAAATCGATATTTTTTCATTTTAAAGTAGTAGTGTTTATATTTAGCATTACACAAAGAGAACTTGATCTTTGTTATATCCTCTTCTTAACTGATGTAATTGAAGAGGGAGAAAGTAAACCTGAACTTCCTGACAGACTTCCTCCAGTAAACAGCTTGCTCTTCCAGTGTATTCTCCAACACAGTGCCTCTCCTGAGACCAAATCCATTAAATACTTTTCTTTGAAAAAATAACTGAAGATCAAACCCCTGAGATCATTACACATGCTATGTTGCCATCCCAGAATGTCTGTAAGTAATGGACAGCAGAGTCCTTGAAAATGGTTATTTGCCATAAGTGACTGACAGTTTGACCTTTCACTTCAAAATGGCTTGTCACTTCTTACCAAACATCCATGAATGTCACTCTCTACGTCATTTCAGTCTCTCATTATGACTCGTGGGTGGCATATCTGTAAACAGCTTTCTGTACTCTATGTTTCTATTCCATTCACTCTGAAGTACATAATATGGCTAATACATTTCTGAACCAGTTGTGGAGTTAGTGCTTAAAAAAAAAAAAAATACTCTCAGTCTTCTTTCCCCTTAAAATCTTAATTTAATCTTTAACCTTCCCCTTAGAATCTTAAGTTTTGATGGCTCAGACATTCAGTTCAAAATATTTTTGTGAACTGTGACCTCTGCTCCCTAATTTAAACACAAAATTTCTTGGCAGTAATCGAAACTTGAATTGCCTTTAGTGAGAAAATTCTTTCCAAGAACAAAATTATAAAGAGATGTGAACATTATTTCACATCATCTCACTTTCTGAGTCAGTTGGTGTGAAGTCCTCTGTGCTTTCCCAGTGTAAATGCTGTCGTTGACTTAAATGTTTCAATATGCACTGAAGGAAGAACAGAAATATTCAACTCTGGCCACTAGGATTGAGCACCATTTTTGTTCTCCTTTTAAATATTTTGTGTAACTTAAAAATTAACGTGATACCATGGCTTCATCCCACCACAGCAATCCCCAGTTAGTCAATGGCTGGTGACTGATTATGAAATGTGGTTAAAAACCCCCATTAGGGAAGATAACTGGTAGATTGAAACTTCTATACTGAGAATGAGCCCTTCCCTGATACCTCAGCTTTGGGCTGTTGAATGAAAGGAGTGTGCTGTTAGTGTCACCAAATTTCAGTCTTCTACTTCTTTGTTCCATGATTTACATTACACCTCAAATAGAAATCATGCATTATATTTTTCTTGTTCTTGTTGTTGTCATTGCCGTTGTTAAATTTGACAGAAAAAATCTACTTCTGTCCACAAGGTTTTTGTGTCATTTAACTACTGGAATAAAATAATTCTGGAAAAAAGCCACTACCACCAACAAAACACAAAGAAAAGAAGATGTAGCATAACGTAATGGAATTTGTTCCAAGCCCTAACTGAATAGCACAGGACAGCCAGTGCATCGATCTTTCTGATCTCTATTAAAATAGGGGAAAATATTCCAGAGTTATTGACTTTAAACTACTTGCAGCTGCACAGGCTCTGTGTGCCATACAGTAAATGCCGAGGTTAACACATAAACAGAATTTGATACTCAAGGTGATGGTTTTTCAGAGACATTTGGATTGTGCAGTATAACCTCATTTACACTGATATCCTTGAAAGAGTGCTCACAGAATATTTGTTCATCCGAGTGACTTAACTCAGATGCATGTGCACCCCAGCTGTGGTATCTGACTACCAAAGAAACAGCAAAGATACAGATCACTGTGTTTAATAAAGATACCCCTGCAGGATAAAGTGTTCCATGAACCCACTATTTTTCAAAATTTTTTTAAACTTTAGTAGTAAAGGGCGAATTTGCTATAAACATCAGATCTCCTTTTAAAAAAATGCATTAAGCTACCTGTGGAAAAAAGTGATGCACTGGGTTTTCATTTAAAAATTTATATATTGATAAATACAATAAGTTGAATGAAACTGTTTTGGACATACTCCACAATAGACATGTAATCAGTGGTGATTTTTTTGAGAGCTGAGTCTTTTCATGGAACCAGTGCTTCAAATCTAATGTGAGGAGCAGACTTAAAAGGGTTATTCTGTAATGAGTACATTTAGTATTTATCTTATTTTCTTCCTAGAAACATCAAAGATGTCCAAGTATTTTACTCAAGCATGAGGGATTGACTCAGAAATGATCTTAAAATCATTCCAATATCTACTCACATCTATTTCCCTATGTAACAGCTTCATAGACGTTAGAAAGATAACAATGTTTTATATCATAATTTCTCACAAACCACGGTGCTGTAAGATTTTATAACACAGTATGTGTCACATGATCATTTCTATTACTTACATCATGAAATACATGACAGTCTGGATTGAAACACCATTTTGTAGCAAATCTTTTAAATGATGGTTTTAAAATGAGTTCAGTTAAGGTGTTTTTCTCTAGTCAGGACAATTTCTTTTTTTTTTTTTTAAATCTGGTGAGGAATGAAAATGCCGTTTTGAATGTAAAAAAGCCCCCTGGACATGGAGATAAGGCAAGAGGAGAACATTCATAGAGTAAAAGTGGCCATGTCCTGGGGAGTGGTGTTCACAGGAGAGAGAAATGAGGGTGATTTCACCTTGAGGGCAATGTTTCTGAGGCACATCAGACACAGGGATGGGCATCTATGCCAGGACAGCTTCTGACATAAGACACCCACCTGTTAATCTGTGTTCTGTCTCTACACCAGCCCAGAAGCAAGCTGACATAAATGAAATGGTAAATTCATGCAAAGAAGTAAAGGTCACAGCTTGAGGACTCCGAGAGGCCACACAGCTATGGCAAGGATGAGTCTGGATTAGAGTGGAAGCTGCTGTCTCTCAATTTGCAGAACAGGATCAAGATCTGTTCTCTGGCCCTGAGAGCCAATTGCAAAGCATAGGTCAAAGACAAGATAAACCTTGTTCTCCACAGCTCCATCCGCCTTCTGGTGTTACGGCGGGGGTCTGGTGGTGGTAAGCCGTAACCTTCTGAAAGCATCTCCAGCTGGGAGCCACTCGGGAGGCCACTACCCACACACACACAAACACGAACCGCATAGCTTCTTCAGTAAGTCGACGGCAAAGAGTCGGGAAGTGTCCTCGTGTAGAGTCCACGGGAGAAGTTTATTCCAGCCGTGTGCGCGTGAAGTAAATCCAGGGAGGGAGACGAGGAGAGGACGAAGAAAGAGCGAAAATGGAAGGGTCCACATTTATATCTGGGGTGGGTAGGGGCGGAGAGGGAGCATAAGGGACCAATACTCTGAGGGCACGGGGTCGGTACACAGGCGGGACTAGGGTATGGGAGCCAACAGGGAAACCCTGAGGGAGTGGTGAGGGAGCAAGGGCCAATGGGGGGAACAGGGAAATAGCAGAACCTTCTAGATAATGGAGAAAGGGGCAGGGAGGCCAGTGGGCCAACCAGGGAAGAAGAACTGGGGTATATTAACATAATGAAACAAAGCATACTGGGAGAGGCCTTTCCTGTCACCATAACCTAGGAGTGCCACCTAGGGCTCTTCCCTCCAGGGGACCCTCTTCATCTCTCAGTCAACAAGCATACCGGCCTGAATGTTCTGGGAGTTGTTTCTTCCCAGGCTGTCTCCTAACTGTGCCCATGCATGGACTGTGAGAATGCAAGGATCCTTTCTGCATGCCTGAGGGACCAAAACAGCAGGGCTAATTCCCTTCTCAGAGACTTCTATCTGCCTTGCCTACTCTGTGCTGTTACTGAGGTACACAGTAACCACATTCCTGGTTTTATCCCATGTGGGTGAATTTCCCAGCTCCTCATTTTTACAGGTAATGTAAGGGTGACAGGATATTGCTACAGCCTCTAATCAAGCAGAAGAGAAGAACTGAGTCCCTTATGCATATGGAGATTGGCTATTCCCAGCACAGGTCTCACAGACTTGCATTGCTCTGCAAACTCTTTGATGCCTTGCAATTAAGAAAACACAGAAGATGAAAGAGCAAGACAGAAATATCTAGCTGTTTGTAGTGATTCAACAGTGATGTGGAAAGTCTTCTGGAACAACCGATCTTCTAACATGCTGCCAAGAAACTTATTCATTCCTATATGTTGAAGGCATATTTGTTAGATTACATCAACTCAAAATATTACCCTATTCTTAGGACCTTCATGTTGCTATAATTTTTCCGTATAATTTTGCCTCTGTTCTGCTTTCTATTTTCTCCTTATTTTCCTGTGTTCCTGTATAATTTTGTCTGTCTGTGTTCTCTCCTAGTTTCCATTTTCAGAGCCTGTCCTTGACAGGTCACAAAACTCAGACACATAATCCTCTGCTATCTGAGCAAGGTCAAAATTAAGCAACATAAATTTCCCGTGATTAGAATTAGTTTCCTTTGCTTCAGACCAGACCTCTTGAGGGCAATCAAAACCATTAAAATGAATTGATGTTAAATTAATACTATGGAAAAGGTTTTTTTTTAATCACCAAAGTCTTTATTTTGAAACTCCCCACTGCCTTCTATCAACCTTTTGCATGCTTCTCCTGAATTTAGAGCATCTGTAAAGAATCAGCAATGATTCTTTAATTCATTGATACACAGGGGGTTGACTTAGTTCTGTTCTTGTTAAATAGCTATTTTCTCTGTACAAGGAAATGACTGAGACTCATTTCACTCTTGGAATGAAAATAGTGCACAAGGGTATCAGAATGTGATCCCCCTAGAAGTTCTAAATCTCAAAAAGCTCCCCTAAATCAAGAACAACAATTTGAAATCATTGCTCAATGCCTACCATTTTCTTAACACGGATCTTCTGATGCCTTTTGACCAAGTAACATGCAGGGCACTAAACAAGCAGAAGACTTGGCAGTGAGAGGGACACTGCTGTGAAGTGCTGTATCACCACTGTGTTTGCTGCCTTCTTTCAGCTTCTGCATTTTCTCTTGTTGCTGTCTCCCACTGTGTCATATTTTGTCTTTAAACATTATTACACTAATCCTGCTATTTACATGCTGGTACAGTCATGTCGAGTCCTGTTGAATCCCGTGGGACCACATCCCTCATGTTTACTAATGGGGATTTTGATTAAAAACTATATGGGACAACCACGAGGAAGTAATCCTGGCTCCAGTGACAGTGAGAAAAAAAAAGGTGATGGGAATTTAACCATTGCATTTCATGGAGTCTAAGTCTCTCCTCACTAGGTAAGAAGGATGATCTCAGGACTGCATACAGACATGCATATGCACCAATATTTGCTGGAGGACACCCAACTGGAAAGCAGCTTGGCAGAAGAGGACCTGGGGCTCTGGTAGACACCAAGCTGGACATGGGCCAGCGACGTGCCCTTGCTGCAAAGGAGGTGAATGGAATCCTCTGCTGCATCAGAAAAAGTATTGCCAGGAGCCTGAGGGAGGGGATTTCTCCCCTTTATTCAGAGCTGGTGAGGCCACACGTGGATTACTTCACATGAGGCCTGAGGACCAAGTGCAAGGTGCTGCACCCGGGTCAGGGCAACCCCTGGGTCAGGGCAACCCCTGGTATCCATCCAGGATGGAGGATGAACAGACCAGAGCAGCCCTGTCCAAACGGACTTGGGAGTGCTGGTGGATGAAAGGCTGGACATGAGCTGAAAATATTCACTTGGAGCCTGAAAAGCCAAACGTGTCCTGGACTGCATCGAAAGTCATGTGGGCAGCAGGTCAAAGGAGGGGATTCTGCCCCTCTACTCTGCTCTTGTGAGACTCCATGTGCAGTGCTGCATCCAGCTCTGGGGTGCCCAGCAGAGGAAGAACATGGACCTGTTGGAGTGAGTCCAGAGGATGCCACCAAGATGATTAGAAGATTGGAGAACCTCTCCTATGAGGAAAGGCTGAGGGAATTGGGATTATTCAGCCTTCAGTACTTGAAGGGAGCCTACAAGAAAGATAGAGAGGGACTGTTTACCAGGGCTTGAAGTGACAGGACAAGGGGGAATGCTTCAGACCAAAATAAAGTAGGTTTACATTAGATAATAGGAAGAAATTCTTTACTGTGATGGTGGTGAGGCACAGGTTACCCAGAGAAGCTGTGGCTGCCCTATTCCTGGAAGTGTTCAAGTCCAGACTGGCTGGGGCTTGGAGAAATCTCTTCTAGTGGAAGGTGTCCCTGCCCATGGCAGGGTGGTTGGAACAAGATGATCTTGTCCCAGAAGGACAAGAAAGAGAGGTCCCTTTTCAATCCAAACTATTCTGTTATTCTATGATATAAGGAGGGAAGGAAGGGAGGAAGGGAGGGAAGAAGGAAGGGAGGGACTGAGGAAGGAAGGAAGCAAGGAAGGAAGGAATGTAAATGCACAAACCCATGTTCATTTCACCACAGGAAGAAAAACTAAAATGAAAAGGCAAAAAATGTTGTTAAAGATCTCAATAAAATGGAAATTCTTCTCTTGAAAATCCCCCATGTCTTTAGGATTTCTAAACTCAACAATAAATTTTGTTTTACTCTTTCCAGTTGAAAGATTGCTTTGTAAATCCTTCAGGCTGGAAGCTGGAGAAACCCATTTGTGGTCCAAAGCAAGTTCTGGATAAACCACAGATTCCTTGGGCAGCAGCTTACCTTCCTCACTGGAAATGCTATGATATAAATGATTTGACTTCTGATTCCAATTAGTCTGAAGGGAAATGTTTGATATATCTCACAAGATGTGGGAGTATTTTTAGATCAGACCTCCACTGTGGCAGCTGTCAGCACCTTTTGACAAAAAATTGATAATATTTTGACATCTGACACCTAGACAGACAGGCAGCTGCAGTATCCAAACACAATTTTGAGCTGATGTGACACTTGCAGATAAGGTCATCAACAATGATTTGTGAGTTGATTCATATTCACTGAAACTATGACTGTGCCAAAGATCGTTGACATGAAGAGATCTTTTCCCCCTGTTACAAAGCACTCTGTTTTCTTTCCAGATTAATGCATTCTCCTAAACTTCTTTAGGCAGCAGGACCAGAACATTCAGTAGATATGTTTAACGTGCAAGGAGAATATATTCTGCCAGAGCGACAGCCCGAGAGAGGCAAGGCTGACACAGCTCCACATGCCCAGGTTCAAGCAGGAGTGAGGCTGATTGTGCATTCCCATGGGCACAGGTGAACGGAGCACACCTGGACACCTTCCATGCACAAATGTGCCTGGCTGATGCACACGCACAGAACACCCACATGAACATACAGCACCAAACCCCTCATGCTGCTCTCCTCTCTGGATGAGCAGGATGGAGGCCCACTATATGACAATTTAGAGATCTAAATCCACACAAGGTGGATCCCTCCACCGGTGGAGCTCAGATATTCAGCTTTCCCAGTAGCTGCCCCCGAGTCCCAGCCTCTCCAGTTGCTTGCACCTGGATGTACAAAAACCATCAGGGAGAGTGGCTGGACAGGGTGCCCCTTCCCCTGAGTCCCTAAATTTTGTTCCCACCTGTGATTGTCCAGATGGGACTTGTGTGGGCTGTTGTTTCCTGGGATGGCTCTGGGAAAAGGTGAGGCATGGTCTGCCTGTAGTGAGGTGGGGATTGGCCTTTTCTCCCAGGTGACAAGTGACAGGACAAGAGGAAATAGCCTCAAGTTACATTAGGGGAGGCTTAGATAACATATTAGGGAAACTTTTTTCGTTGAAAGAGTTCTAAAGCAATGGAAGAGATTGCCCAGGGGCGTGGCAGAGTCACCATCCTTGGAAGTGTTCAAAAACCTTGTGGATGTGGCACTTGAGGACATGGTTAAACGGTGAACATGGTGGTGCTGCTGGGTTGAGGGTTGGACTCGATGGTCTAAAATATCTTTTCCAACTTTAACGATTCTATGATCCTGTGATATTCAGTCTCTGTCCTTCATATCCTGGATCTCACCAAGGCTGAGGTGATCTCATTTTTTATACCATATCTATAAGGCTGTCATACAACTTATATATATGCCATATTTCATACAGACACAACTTTTATAGTGGGCATGAGGAGCATGCGGGAAGAAAGGTTTTTAAAGGGCAGTGACATTTTAATATTAAAGAAGTCACAGAATGTTTTCTTCCATAGCTGTAGTTCAACATTTTTAATAGGTCTTTTTTCCCCCTACTATTTGTAGCATATTTTTTCTTTGCAAAAATATATGACAGGCTTTACTTGAGGAAATTTGACAGCCTAAGATATGCCAGAGGCAGGCATCACTACTAGAAAGAGCATGATTTTGGAAATTTGAATATATTAGACAAGCCAGAGTAGTCAAAAAAGAAAATATACAGAGATGGAATGGGGAGAGAGTTTCGGGATGCAGTGTGGGAGATGGCCTTAGAAACATTAGGGGAAGAGAAGAGCAGAACACTCTCTCAGTCATGTGCCAGCTCATCTTCTCTCCCATTAATCACTAACACCATGGCATGAGTCTCACAATCAGACTGCTGTTGTCTTCAGATCTCCTACAGTCTCCTGCCTTGCTGTTGCTGCTCTCCTCTTCTTCAGCTCACACTTTCCTGCCAACATGTTTTGTGAGTCACAGACCTGACTGCAATAGCAACTGGATGTGAGGAGGGAGAGCTGGGCACAGGAGCTATATAAATTATGTGTTTACATCTGAATTTCTTTGACCCAAGAAATTAACAGCACATAAGAGGATCGTAAACAAATTGTAGGGCTTGGCAGATGTCATAGCTGCCCTCATTCAGCTTGTTTCCTGTTGGATCAGACAGGACAGCTCAGAAACGTTAAGAAACTGGGATGGTTCAGTTCTCCTTAAGGAAGAGCACCCCCTTGAGTTGCTGTATTTGCATCCCCACTTCATGTTTCTCTATCTTTCAGCAGATCTCATTCTCCCAGCCCCAGTTTCAGAAGTTATCCTTTTCCACAATTGACACTTAGGAAAATTCAGCACTGTAAGTAATTACATAATCTTATTGAAGCTCTGATCTTTTTGGTTTTTTTTTCATTTTACTCCCTAAAAAGCAATTGGCTATGTATATATAGAAATAAATTAAAGGAAAAAATAATATTCTTCAATAAATATTCTCCAAGCCAGCTGGATGGTTTGTATTGACTAAGTATGCTTTACATTCTTGATAGAATATATATTTTAAAAAAGGCAATAAAAATAAAGTAAATGGCATGAGGTACTTAACCCTGTATTATTTTCCAATTTTCTAAGGCTGGAGTGAGATTAACTATGAGAAACACAATAGGTTGGGGTTTTCTTAAATAGATGTGGAAGGCTCCCTGCCCATGGCAGTGGGGTTGGAACTAGGGGATCTTTAAGATCCCTTCCAAACCCATATCATTCTATTATTCTATTATTCTGTGTATTTATGATCTCACCAAATATTGCTCTTCATTATAAAAATAAACACTGTGGGTATTTGCTGTAGTTTTGTGTTTGTTTATGTTCCAGATAAATTATAGACCATTTTGACAGGAGCTCCAAGTCTTCTGGCAGTCATACACTCTTGATTAATCACGTGTAGTGGCCAAAGAGCATGTGTGATGAAGTAATTTTATACCAATCACTACCCATTATTTAAGAACACTTTGCCATGCTGCCTTATCTGTCCCATCAGAGACCGCAGGGGGAGAGAAAGAAAGTTCATTCTGATATGTGTTGCAAGTGGTGAAAATCACTGGCACATAGAACAGGACCATGGAGATGAAACATTAGCAGAGAAGCTTGTGTTTCCTCTTTATTACAAGCAGTGGGGACTGATGAAGCTATAGCAGTAAAACATCTGGTTTTGGATTAATAACCATTCCTTCTTTCATGGCAATGGGAGAGATTCCCCTCCTGTGGTAATGAGGTGCAGGATTCACACTTATCTGTTGGTTTCACTGCTGGAAGAATTCTTGGCTTAAACCTGAAGTCCTCTATAATCTACACAAGGCTCTGATGTCCAGGCAGAACCCCACAAGTGCTTGTCCCACACAGTTACCTCAGTATCATGCAAATGCAAAAACCTTGGGTTCCCGTAATGGCCCTCCCATCCAACAGGGAGGGATTCATAAGCCTTCTAATCTTCTGGTCAAATACCTTTCCTGCCCTCCCTCTGCCACCATCTCACAACCCTCGTATTTGCTGGAGATATTAAATATTACTGGTGAAGTGATACAAGATGTCTTCATTTTACCCCTTAACTGATTATGGCTTCATTTTCTCCTTGAGTAGGTCCCACTTCATGATCACAGAAACAGAATCACAGAATCACAGAATAGGTAAGGTTGGAAGGGACCACAATGAGGTCATATAACGTCAAGATGTTTGGACTCACATATTTCACCAGGGTAATGATCTGGTATAGAGAAAAAAAGGGATAGGACAAGGTGAAATAAGCTCACATGCAAAGGAGTGGTAGAAGGAGATGGAAATGAAAAGAATAAAATAAAGATATGGTAGGGTTGCCACTCAGGACAGCCCTCAGAATAATGTGAGTGTACCCATTTCCAGCCATATCAGGGCTGTTGACTGTTGAGCAGTCAATAAATGCACATTGTTGTTGAGGTGGTTCTTCAGAAAAAAACCTAAAAGCAATTAGTGATGTGGGTGGGGTTTGATATGGCATCATGCCAAGAAAACCTCACAGAGTGGGCACCCTGTGTGCTGGCAGGCCTAGAGGAGATGGCCAGGTAGGACTTCACTCAGCTCCCACCTCAGCATAAGAAGGCATAGGAGAAAGGGATTGGATTAGGTCTGATGTAACCAATACCTTTTACTCCGTACTAGTAACATGAAGGCATCTGAGAAACTTCTCATAGCGTGCCTTCCTTTCTTCAGTGGTGAAGGCAGGGGTACCTTTCAGTTCCCAGCAATGAGCCAATCCATCTGAATGGACAGTGTTTGTATGTATATATCTTTTTGTATGTATATATATATATATGTACACACACACAAATACATACATTATATATATATATGTTTTATGTTGTAGTTGGAGAAAGCAGGAATATTTTTCCCAATAAATAATTATTGAATCAATGTGTATATTCTGTTATAATCATTTGTTGACTTCACGGGTATGCCCCAAATATTAATGGGAACATACATTCCTTATTTTCACCACTAAAAACTTCAGGGTAAAGGTTTGCTTGATTACTGGCTAGATTTTTTTGTCAAATACTAAATGAACTATTAACCTCTCAGCTTTCACAGGAGTTGTTGGAATTGAAAGGATCTGGTTTGCCACCCACAGATCATGTGCAATTTGTATCAAAAAGGAAGATATTTAAGGACAGCTGGAGTGGAACTAGCAGTGATGTGTCTGGCGTTTTGTAATCCTGCCATTGGCTAAGCCCTCTGACAATATATCACAAGTTTAATCATATTAAAGCAAAAACCAGAAAATGTCAGGAAATACTGAGATGGCTTAGCTGACAAATGGCAGACAGCAGGGGAAAGGCAGAGGGGATTTCACTTTTCAGTTGTTGGCCATCATTGTATTAAAAATAAATTCTCATAAAAATTGTCCTCATCACATCTAATAAACAAAATTAAGGGAGTATTAGTTCTGCAGATAAAACAGATATCAGGATGCAGAATCTGATCATTCAGTTTTCTGCTTGGTTATAGAATACCAGAATGGTTTGGGTTGAAAGGGACCTTAAAGATCATCCCGTTCCAACCCCCTGACATGGGCAGGGACACCTTCCACTGTCTCAGGTTGCTCCAAACCCCATCCAACCTGGCCTTGAACACTTCCAAGGGTGGGGCAGCCACAGCTTTTCTGGGCAGCTTGTGCCAGTGCCTCAACACTCTCAGGGTGAAGAATTTCTTCCTAATATCATCCCCCAGCCTGTGCTGGTATCAGGGGTTGCTCCAACCCGGGTGCAGCACCTTGCACTTGGTCCTCTTAAACCTCATGAGATTCCCGTGGGAATGCTTCACGCACACACTGACTTCTAAGAAGCTGATCTTAGTGCAAAGGCAGCACTCATTAAGAAATACATGAGTTGCAAAATTTCCTGGGGGAAGGATTTTCTTTCCTTCACTTCTCTTGTCTCATGGAGATTAAAAAAGGAATTAAGAGTGAAAGAAATACAAAAAGACTCAGCACACATTCTTGTAAATGAATGGAGTTTGGAAATGCCTGTTTTTTGATTCAACTCAGTACAGTTGAAAGTCAGTACAATAAATGCTTTTCAGGGTATACTTAAAGCTGTCCTGCCAGATAATCACTGCTAGGGTTGACAGCAGCAAAAGTGTTGCGTTTAATCACATCCAGCTAGTACCTTGTCTCTAGCTGTCTCTGGTGTTGTATGCTCCTTCAACATGATATTTTGAAGAAACTGTTAATGCCACATAAAACAGGTGTTGTGCTTATGAACTTTACTGAAATATAATATGTTATTGCCCAGAGAAGCTGTGGATGCCCCATCCCTGGAAGTGTTCAAGGTCAGGCTGGATGGGGCTTTTAGCAGCCTGGTTTAGAGGAAGGTGTCCCTGCCTATGGCAGGGGGTTGGAACTGGAGGGTCTTTAAGGTCCCTTCCAACCCAAACCACTCTATGATTCCTTGATTTTTTGCTAATAGGTGAGGTGGACCTGTTTAAAATGTATAGCAGTTTCAGGGAGCAATTATTAGCATTGAGGCTGTATGAGGACCTAGTGGTGACATCCTATTATTTCTGGTAAAAAATGTCAATGATGCAACATTTGAGAAATGTGTAAAACCAAGATGGATCACTTGGAAAAAGAGCGAAGCCATACACCACATTGCAGAACACTTGCAAATTTGCAAGCTGATGAACAAGGTCTTGGAATGAAGGATTAGAAACAACTTGTAAATTATGGAAGTAGCTAGATGAATCAAGATTTCCAATTGCTGTTGTAGCAAAGGGGACTGACTTGAACCCAGAATACATTAACTGAAAAACATCAAGTAAGACTAGAGAAATTGTAGGCAGATCATTCTGGAATTGATTTAATGTCTACATATTAAAAAAATGGCCAGTCACAAAAGGCTTAAAAATAACTTTGAAATTTCATTGATATTTAGGAAACTTGAGTTATAGGCAAATACCTTGAAAGCTTGAACTCTACACTTCACCCATGAACACTTGACAATGAAGTGAACATTTACGAAGTGAAATAAATGGGTGGGTGGATGAGCTGCATCTGAAATTGTATGAGCTAAAAGCAAGACACCTTCTTTTTACCAGGAAAAGATCGTGTTAGGGCAAGGAGGATTTCCCTGACTTGAAGCCTTTAAATCAAGATTGGGGTGTTTTTCCCATTTTAAATATACATTTTATTTTAACTAGACATTATAGACTCAGAGGAAAAATTGCTATTTCATATCATCTGTGCCATACAAAGATGAAAATGGAAGGTCACCACAGTTCATTCACGACTTGATATATAGACCTGTAGGAAATTAGGGGCCAGTGAGTCGCTGGACTTGGGCCAGCTGATGCAATTCTGTTCAGTGTCAGTGGCCCAGACTCTCGCTGCTCGCTGGCGAACTGGTTACACTAACTCACCCTTTGGAAACTGCAGTTCCCAGCAATCCCTCATTTCTATCACCTGGGTAAAAACTGTGCTTGAAACAGCAGAATAGGTGCAAGAAAAGCTTTTTAATATTTTTTTGAATGCTGTGGGATGAGGCTGCAGAGTTTCCCACACCACCATCATGGCAAAAATGTGCAGTCATTTTATACCAGTGATAAATTACTTGTGGCAATTATTAATTGCCATCCTTAGACTCTGTCTAGTCCCTGTGGACAGGTGAGCACCCTAATCCCAGATTTGACTGCAGGCCCCAGACACCTTTTTTCTTCCAAGCGCAACATCCACATAAATCCTCTGTGCCTTGGTTTCCACTAGGAGGGAACCCCCAGATACCTGTCCATAAAAGGGACCAGTGACGGGAAAGGACAGAAAGGAAATCTCAACAAGGAAATAGAATCTAAAAATCTGAGTCTATAAAAGATTATGTGATTATAAATGTCAGTAGAGGCTACACTGCCTCCACTTACCCTGCACCATATTATTCTTTTGTGGCTCAAAAAAAACTGTGAAAACCAGACTTTTCCTATAAAAACTGGGATTTTTTTTTCCCCTCCAGTGCAAGGAAGAGCACCTGAGAAAGGAATTTCCAGCTTACAGAAACTGCTTATAATAAGTGCTGGAGGGATTCCTGGAATAGCAAAAAGCTGAATGTATGAATGTTTTGGCACACACAGGAAGAATGATACAGATATTATCCTCACACCCCCATTTATTTGAATAATGTAGATTGTACACTATCCAATTTGGTGACCCTCAGTCTCCCACTCAAGCTGCTGCTGTCATTCACTCAGGCAGCCATTCAGCACGAATGACACAACTTTGATTTAGACCCACTTTTCAAAGACAGCATACCTGCATCAGCATCTCCTTGGTGAATAATTTTGAGGTAAATTTGGGAGTCAGTTTCTTTGAGGTTACTGAAATGCTGATTGTTCCTGATGCTGTCAGAGAATTTGTGAAAAATTTGTTAATAATTTTGAGGGAAAATATCTAGATTTCAAGTATTTTACTGAGTTCTTAAAAAGAGACGTTTGAAAAAAAACCCAAAACCAGCCAGCCAAACAATACCAAGCCCTGAAATAACGAATGGTTGATTATACGCAATTTTTTGCATAATAAAGTTGTATTAAAACATCCTCACACAAGACATCATGTATTATATCCTGAAAGGAAGAAAAAAGTTGACAACAAACCCCCCCCCCCCTTAATATTTTCATATTGTTTGAATTAGGAAATTATAAATTCAATCACAAAAGTGATGCAAGGGGCCAGAAGTTGAGCAACACAAAAAGAGGTATCAAGAATTTTGCCCACACACCAAGTATGCTAGGAATACTCAAGGTCACAAAGTTTTTAAATCACCGTGAAGAGGTGTAGTTCATTACCTGACTGTTTCACAAATTCAGCCACCTGAACAAGGTTTCATCTGGCAGCTGCTGCTCTGAACAGAAGCAGGAATTAACATGGAAAGCACCTGTTACAACACTGGTGCCTTATGGAGCATCAGTGGAGAATCTAAAACTAAAGACTTAAATCTGTCCTGTCTAATTTAGGACCTAAATGTTTTGCTTTTCCATTAAGGTAATTGCTGTTGTCTTTTATTCTAGGGAAACACCGTGGAAAAAGACATTTATTATATATGACAAAATTTGCCCCTTACAAAGTAATAATGATGGAAATTTATTGGTGCCAAAAGAAAAATGTCCTTTATATCATTTAAAGCCATGAGAGCTCCTATATGGTGAGGAATAAATCTATGTCTCTAAAGTCTTGGCCCCGTGCTTTGACCACATGAGCCAACAGCTCTGAGGTGAAAGTCTGAAGCCACGATGAATAATATGAGGTTCATAAAAGTGTTCAAATAATAAAATAATGTGAACTGCCTTGCAAATATCCTTATGGAAAATGCTCAGTAATATTAATTCCTTCTGAAAGAGAGACTTCATTTGTAGGTGGACAACAAGATCCAGGGGAGCCAGGGATTTACAGAACTGTCATTCTCCATTTTCCATACGCTGCCTGAAGATTAGGATGATGAACCCATTATGCAGCGAGATGAAAATGTAGACAGAATATCAACAGTCTTTGGCTTTATCTGGTGTAAACCAATACAAACCTTTTGGAACCAGAGGTTTAAAACTGGCTACCTCTTGCTATAGATATATTTTCCTTCTGAATTTAATTTTCTTCTTACATGCACTTTTACTTCCATAGTTGTAGGCATCTCATGAGCAATATGATGTGCAGATTATTAGAACAGACAACATTTGATACAAATATTTGCAGTAAACAACCAGATAAGTTACTCATTACTCACTGGGAACACGTTACAGATATTTTAATTTCTTCCTGTAAAGAATATGTTCTAACTTGTTATAGAGTCAAAAGCAATAGCATAGGTTAAATATTTCATCTTGTAAAAGTTTAACTGTTCAAAATAAGACTTTGAGAAAAACAATGAAGCATGTTTTTAAATGAACAATATAATTTTTAATACATTAATGGTAAATTTAATTTCTATCTGCTTTGATCTTTTTTTTTTTTTTTGGTACTCTTTTCTTAAGGAATTCACAATCTGTTCTCCTGATTTTCATCCTGTTACAGAGAAATGACATTTATCATCTCACCAATAAAATGTGAGATTATTCTTTATTATTGGCCATGAATAAATTTGGAATGGAAATTAAATATTTTCTAACTATCACAGCTGTGAGGTCCATAAAACTTTTCAGCAGGACAGGTGAAAATAAAAAGCTCTCTTGAATCTTAACATAGGTATTTACCAATTAAGTGAAGGGATTGGATATTGTGGTTTCTTGATAGCGCTGAGATTTGTTTTGGTAATCCAGAAGTTTCTTTTTGGTCTCTGTTCTGGAAAAGTAATCTAAAAAATTTGTGAAACATTTCTAGAAGTCATAGGAACTATTTTTTTTACATATATTTTCATTTATAACTGACAAAATGCAAAAAAAAATTCTCTCTATATTAAATGGAACCTGTATATTTTAATATTGCTAGACAACGTTATTTTTTAGTCTCCTGCAAAAGAATTTAATAAATAATTTATTAATTATTAACACATTTTATTTTTTTCTGGAGATGATTGAGTTGCTCTTCCCTCAAATAAAAATTCTAGAAATTTAGTATGTATTTGTATCTCTATCTTACTATTCCTTTAGCACAAGTTATTGGGAAAGAAAAAATGTATTCCAGTAAAGCCGTAGCAATCTATAAAATCAAAAGAAAATGTAAAAATTTTCTAGGAAAACAGTTTTATATATTTTCCTGGATTTTTTTCCTATTGGTCAGAATTACAAGGATGATTAGAATTTCTTACTGTTGAGTAAACATGAAGTGAAACCCCTTCAAGGTGCTTAGATTTTTTACAAGTGATTAAGAGGTCATTGAACAGATATATTTAAAGGCTTTTTGTTCCAGTCTCTTGCACTGCTAAAAATTGCTGAACTTAGTGAAATTTATTTAGTCAGATTCAGCATATTATCATCCTGGACTAATATTAAGCATTTTATCACCTCTAGGTCGTGCACAACAAACAGCTGACTTTTTAAAGTGGTACTTAAACTCAATAGGAAATCATAGAAAATAAGTAGACTTTTGTCCATCTGCTAAACTATGGAGAGATGTCCCTGCAGTCTTCTGTACACAACTATGTTCAAATTTAATTAAAAACTTACAGCCACTGAAAAAGCCTGCAACCATTATAGACAATATTTCCTGTGTGCCCACCGAGTATCTTGATTAATGTCCACTATTAAAGTCTTGTCTTGTATTTTAATCCATTGTTTCTTCTCCTGTCTGTGGTAGATACAAGAACAGATTTATTCCCACTCTATTTCTCAGTGATGTTTTTAAACACTGAAGATTTTTCCCATTTAATTTGACTTACTTAATTCTTTCTTTACAATGGATTATGAATTTCTGATTGCTCTTGTTCATAGTCATATTATGTCCTGCCAGCTCACATTTCTCTTCAACAGTGACATCTCAATATAGACAGAATTCTGGCTGCTGTGTGGGACAGATGACTTTCTTCAAGATACCACTTGTACACCTCCACGTACTTCTGCTTTTCTCTTGTCATATAGTTCACGTCTTCTGGACCCCAGGATGCAGCAGTCACAACTAAATGTATCATTAAACTTTTTTAAAATGAAAGAAGAAAATCAGAAAAATAGAAGAAAATCAGAAAAATAGAATATACCCAACAAATCACTATTTCAATATTTCACTGTTTTGATATTTTGAAACGTAATTTCTCTGAAAGCAAACTTTCCTGTGGAAAATTGAATTCCAACCTATTTCTCATTCCCAATTTTCGTGGAGTAAATCTTTATGTTCATATATGTTTGGATATGACGTTCATAAAACAATCTGATGAGTTTAAGCAGATCTCTCAACATCTCAGACACTAGGAAATAAGCACATTCCACCTTGTCACTCTGTGCATTCACAAAGAGCTGCAAAAGCAGTAAAATGGCCTAGAGATATAAAAACACATGCAAGGAGTTTATTATGAAGTAATCATGAATACATTCATACATTCAGCTGAATATTTTAGGGATATTTTTAGTGTATGGTCAGCGATCCGGTATTCAGAGTCTGACTCCTGTTTTGAGACATGGTTCTGCCATTGTCACTGCCACCCACATATCCCTGACTGTGTTTTTGTACCAAATTGTCATTTTCCCCCAGGGCAACTGCTGCATGAACACAGGGCATGGCAGCATAAGTTAGCTCAGGTCGGGGAACTTGTTGGCAGTAAAGAAACACACAGTTGAGAAAACAATGCCAAATTTTGCATGTACGACAGATATAACTAATCTCATATGTATACCAGAATGTTTACATTAAATTATAGTAAAATATTTTCATTTGAAAGTGTTTAAATAGTCTTTTCTCTGGACTCTGAGTAGTTGCTTAAAATACTGCATTTAAATAGGAATTTTAACTCTCCCACTGAGCAGAATCATTAAGAAAGAACATTAAGATCTAGTTCACTGGCCAGTGATTTTCCCCAGAAATAGGTCAAATATTTCAGCATACAATGAAGGAGAATCTAAATCTTTGCAGAGAAGCCATTGATTTATGCTTTTACCTCTCTCACTATGTAAACATACACAGATTGTCTCATGGATATATTTATGCTTACTTATTAAATATATTCTCTCTGTATTACATGTGTAAATGATCTAATGGAAAAAAATACTCAAAAGATTTGTGCCAGTGAGCTTTGGGATGGATGTTGCATTCATACAACCTATGTAAATAATAGAAGGTAATTTTTTTCTTCTTTTTTTCTTCCACAACAAAATAAAATGTCAAAATTTGAACCCTTCTGTTCCTTAAATGGCTCATCTCTCAAAATTTAAATCTTTACCCAGACAGTAGAGATTAAGAATTTAGCGATTTAGCTGACAGTGCTGGTAACGATTTCAGAGACGGAGAAGAGTCCAGCACCCATCACTGGCTGGTTTGAAGAAATAACTAGATAAAAGCTTTTACAGGATGAGTAGGAAAGTAAAAATGTCTTGTTAATTACTCTTTCTAGATATTTTTAGATAAAGAATATCACAAGCTACACTGTGAAAAACAATTAACAATGTAACTGGATGCATCTGGTTGAAGGAGCTCGTGAAGTCAGGGCGGTGGTTGCACTCCCTCCACAGGTGTGGGAACACTTGACCTGATGGTGAACATTTGGAGGGTGAACCCACCTGGACATGGCTCTGTCTGACAGGCTCCTGGTCTCTTCTCACAGAATCCACCCCTGCAGCTCCTCCACTACCAAAACCTCACCACGTGAACCTAATACACCTTGACAAATGAAAAAGAAGTGACCTTTGACAAACAGATTTATGAGTCAGGTCTGAGAGTGGTGTTATCACTGAGTCACTCTGTATCTAAAATAATGAACCCCAAGCTGTAATTCAAAGTCCTGCTATCTCAAGGCAGCAAATAGCTCTGCCATGTGCTCCAGTCCTGTGGAGACATCCTCAGCAGAGGCTCTGGGTAGCTATCAGAGAGAAAAGGATAACCATGAAGAACCTTTCTACACAGGATGTTTTATTTAGCAGAAGCGGGTAACTGGAAAGAAAATAGCTATGGATTACAACCAGGGATATAGGTCTCTTCTAGTGTGACTATGCTATAGGAGTAGTTTGAGTATCACTTTGCACCACTGGATTGTGCAGAATGTCCTTCTGGGATATTTTTAGATCAGGTAAAGTAAATGGGACACAAAAACCATTATTTTTTCCATCCTCCACGATTACCTTCCATGTGCAAGTATCTTTTATAACAGTCCCAGAGCAATGGCAGAGGTTTAGTCAGACTTTGATGTCATAAAAAGGGTGAGCTGACACCTTCCGCATTCTTAATCCCTCTCAGTGAGATTGTACAGCAAGGTGTCCTCTTTACCCCAGGGTCCTGCCTTCAACAACAGCCACTAGAGTGGGTAGGAAAAATGCTTGGAAATACCAATAACAAACAAGAAAAACCTCGTATTGACTTGGCTCTCTTCACAAAGCAGTTTTATTTTCTCCGCTTGCATATAATGAACTGTCATTTTCTATTTTTGTTCACAGTCTGCACCACAAAGGTAAGCAGAGTGTGTAATACAAATGAATCCTTAATCTGTTGAGCAGCTCCACAAGTCAGCCTCTGGATTGTATCAGGGTAGCTCTTTCACATCCCTGGATTTATTCTCCATTCAATCAGTTGCTGAATATGGTCCTTAATTTGAATTTTTTCAGTCTTTCAAATGTTTTGTCTTTCAACATTTATGATTCATTTATGCCTCTTTTTCTATTCCACTGCTGATAAAAACCCCAGTGTCTACCATGAGATATGTGCATTCAGTATTCCTTCAATTTCATCTGCATTTGAAATATGTATATGTGTGTGTAGTAGCAGGTTTACCTGCCTGAGACACTGAATCAGAAGTTGAGAAACAGAGCAAGAACAATGTAATCTTTTAAATTTTTGTCATAAGTCAAAACTTAGATGTGCGATTTCTTGCCCTGATTTCAATAATATGATTATGTTTTCAATCCTCACACAGGGGCTCAAAGAGAAGAAAAAAGATGTTTCATTTTACAAGATGTTTCATTTACACCATGCAGACTGTCATTCCCATATTTTCACATGACTAGAATCTCCTTATCTCCCAGCTCAGGATCACCAAGTGCTGCAGTTCTCCTGTGAAGGCTTGGAAACTATAGCACTGCATGAGACAAAAAATGAAATGGAAGATGCACTTTGGGGGCAACAGGAAGAGCGTTGCCATCAGGCCAGGGAGGTGATCCTGCCTCTCTGCTCAGCCCCAGTGAGGGGCATCTGGGGTGCTGCATCCAGTTACGGGCTCCCCAGTACAGGAGAGACATGGAGCTCCTGGAGCAGGTCCAGTGCAGGGCAACACAGATGATGAAGGGACTGGAGGGTCTCTCTTACAAGGAAAAGCTGAGGGAGCTGGGCCTGTTCAGCCTCAAGAAGAGACATCTGAGAGGGGCCATTATCAGTGTCTGCAGGGAGGGCTCAGAGCATGGACCAGGTTCTGCTCCTGGTGCCCAGCAACAGGACAGGAGGCAACAGGCAAGAACTGATGCACAGGAAGTTCCACCTGGACATGAGGAAGAACTTCTTTCCTGTGCAGTGACCGAGCACTGAACAGATTGTCCAGAAAGAGTGTGGAGTCTCCCTCACTGGAGATATTCCAGAACTGTCTGGACACAGTCCTGTGCCTGTGCTCTGGGATGACCCTGCTTGAGCAGGGAACTTGGACCAGATGACCCCACTGTGGTCCCTTCCAACCTGACCCTTTCTGTGATTCTGTGAAAAAGAAAGGGTTAAATTACATCATGGGGTAATTATATAGCAGTCAATGAAAAGAAGAAATCTTTCTCTCACTGGGCAGAAGAGGCACAGCCTGGAATGAAAGTAAATCATGTGTAAGCCCGGCTCATGAAGCAGTTCCATTGCTCTTCAAGCATTTGAAAAGGTTTTTTGTTCATCGGTGGGTGAATTTCACAGAGAGAAAAAAGCTGCATTAATTTACCACGCATCCTATGCAAGCCACTGCTTAATTTTGTGTTGCTAATTCTTTAAAATGTCAAACTTTCTTAAATGCAGGTTATTGATTAAGAAATCTTCCTTTTGGGTGGTTCAGCACACAGGACAGATATGTTATCACCTCATTCCTCTCAATATGAGAGAGATGTATATTTGGGGTTTATGTGACAAACATGACTTCTACTGATTTTCTGCTTAGAGGGTAATCTGGTCTAATGACGTCAGAGGAAAGGTAACTCATGCAGAGAAGAGCAGGAGCTTACAGATGTGGGGTGTGGGGGAGAAGTTTTAATTGTATGAATGGAAAGTGGAAACCATCCAATAACTTCATGGGACTTCTCACAACTAGAGGACTTGTCTCTGCCAGCTTTGTCCATCTAAAAGTTCAGTGTCTGCTTGGAGGGAACTCTAGCCATTGGAAGAGAGCTCTAGACAATGACAGATCTCATGCTGAGATATACTTGTGATATGGGTGGGATCTATGTGATCACTTAGAAGTTCGTCTTTTGTCATCTATCACAGAATTACTGCAATGACCGAGTAAATAACATTCTTATTCTATATATGCTTCTAAATAGTTCTCTGCCTCTGAGGCATATTTACACTGACAAGCCGTCTCAATGCTTAGTATTTGGTACTAGGTACTCTGGAATCCCTGACTGCCTGTTTAAAGTCATAAAGAAACAGAGGTTTTTTTCTTTTTTTTTCTCTTTTTTTATCCCCCTCCCCAGTTCAAAGTATCATAAATAATGTGACAGCTGTATAGCAACCCCTCACAGTGGTGTTTTCACACCACAAAGCTGACAGCGTGTGTTACAGCCCCGTGGGTGTTTGAGAGTGCACATCCTGATGGGACAGTGTTAGATGCTGTGTAACGTGTAAAGAGCCAAACCTGGTGCATTACTGACCTTTTGGGTCTTGTTTCTGGTTCCTGATAGATTCTGAATCAACTGAGAAGTGTTTGGGAAAGTACTAGCTGGCACATGATATTATTTCAGGATAAAGACAGTCTAGAACCTGAGCCTACACCCTGGTGCTGTTTCATTTATCTATACACTTGCAGCCCCAGTGGCTGAAGACAGTGAGATGGGCCATTCAGACTCTTAACAACAACAGTCAAGGCTGTAATTGCTCACCAGCCATACCCAAAAATGAAAGGCAAACACTCACACTCCTTCCCTTGTGCTTATTCCTGGAGAAATGCAGAAGAAAAACACAAAAAGTAACTTTTGATTTTCAGCTTTAATTTCCAATTTTAAAACCTTCTAAGACTGGTTATTTTTCTCAGTTTGACTGGTGTTTATTTTTATCGGCGTTATATGCAACAGGGTAGGAGTGTTTTTTACTATTGTTTCTTTTATTTCTTCAGACAAAACTATTCTCTAATGTTTAACCAAACTCGAACGCAAATTTTCGTGTATGAGTTTCAATTAGACATAAAATTTTTTATTCTGTTTTATAAGCATACATCTCTTGTACAAGCTTTGCATATCTAATCTCTGTTTACAGAGTGGAATAAAAAAAATGCAACAAACATAGCATTTTGATTGGGGTTCTTTTTCCTTGTGAAGATAGCAGTGGTTTTGTTCAGTTCCCTCTGGGTTAGGCTACACCGTGTTCCTGCATGACAATGAAACCATCTCGCTGTGACAGGCTCCTGGCGACCGACTGTGGTGTGGGAGAGGAAGGTCATTGCTGTGCCCGAGTCATCAAGCCTTTACTGATCAATGTGCCTTTATGGCAAATTTGCCAAAGGGAAATAAATGCACAGAGATGAGCTGTCTCAATGGAAATTGCCCCTGACTCCTCTTGGCCTTGCCAGACATTCTTGAGTGGTAACTTCAAACTTAAGGTGACAAACTCACTGCATTTTTTTAATTGAGAAATATTGTGAAGGTGTTTGCAAACAGTGTTTGATACCTGAGATCTCAACTGCCTTAAGGTCTTAAAATTGATTCTGTCTTTATCCAGAGACTTTACACCTAATACCAACACTTATGTAAGATAAATGGAAAGTAATGACAAATCTCAGGAAAGTGATTCAGAGGCTTCTGGATGGGTTTTTTGCCTTTAAAGAGTTTCTGGCTGATTTGTTTTTCAGCAGGCCACTCAGGACTTGAAGTAATTAAAAAATAAGCAGCCACCAATGTTTCAATTATGTTGAGCTTCCTTAGAGCTGTAGTTTCCTGGCTCAGTAAGTACCTACGCTCTTACGTACAGGAAAATGTCAGTCTCAAAATATGTCCTTGCTGTTTTCCCATGGTTTTAACACAAAAACATTTACAGTTTCAGATAACACTGATGCAGATGATCAAGTGGTTATCACTGCTGCTGTTTCCACAGCTGCATGTTTTTTAATAGCAGTAGTGGAGGTTTTTCCCAAGTTGCTCCAGCTCTGAAAAGCAATAAAAGTGAGTTCTGTTTACTAACACAAAGCATTTCATTTCTTCACGGTGTCATGAATACAAACCAAATGCAGAACATTACACAACTGGTGACACTTAAATGTAAGTCAATTGTGCAGGTTTAATGTATTATACACACAGCATCTGTACATGTAACAGCACGGGATTGAAAAGCACTTAAATAATTAAGTTAATGGGAAAGTACTGGGTAATTAAAGGACACTGAGGAGAACCAATGGAATTTGCTTAGTGGAAGGGTCTATAGATTTGTGAAACAGGGGAGGACGGCATCATGTAGCAAAGCTATGGTGTACCTCTCAGCTCACAAGCTGGTGGTTGATGAGAACTTTCTTGCCCTGGTCTTTCATTCTGGAATAGCTTTCAAGTCTTTTTATGGATTTTATTATGATTTTATAGTACAGCGGCGTTGTGTCTGGTTTATACTAGAACCAAGGACAAAAAGAGACACAATGCCAATTTGGGATGGAAGGAAAATGCCCTAAAGTTCATTAAAGAGTGGCAGAATGTAGATGAAAAATGAATGTTTTGGAAACTATTAGTTCCTTGCTGCACTTAGACCATAAAACTGTGAATATTTATGCTTCTTCTAATATAACCATCAATAAAATAGTTGCTAAGGATGCTATAAAAATGTACAGATCTACTTAGCAAAGTATAAGAACAAGTGGTCTTCTTGTAACAGCAGACTTCTGCCTCCTGTGAACCCAAAATCCTACCTGTTAACTGAAGTGTTAAACATAACTGTTCCTGGCACCCTTCCCTCCATCCTGACTTACAGTGCTGTACAAATATCAAGGCAAAATTTACGTGTGATCAGAAGCAAGTCCTATATACCATTTACTGCTTACGTCCTGATGGCACTCTTCCTGAGTGATAGGGAATCTTCATTAGTGCAGTTTAACAAGGAGGAAATCTTCTGTGCAAAGACGTTCTATGACTTGCTTATATTTTAGTCAGGAGAATAGATGGAGGGTTTAGGGTTGTTCAGGGATTATATTCATAAGTAAATGAACACGCATAGTCATCATTCCAAGGTCTTCTAGGAAACCAATGAGAAGTTGACAAGGAGAAAGAAAAGTTCACTTTAACACCCCTCCCCCTTTCACCCCCCCTTTTTTTTCTGTAGCATATAATAAGACAGATCTCCACACTAATAGAGTTTTGTAATTTCTCCTTCTATCTTTCTAATAATCCTAGGATGAATTTCTCTTGGTCTTGACTGAGTCCATTTAAGCACTTTACTACTAGCTCCATATTAATCTGATCTCCTGAGATACTCAAAAAGTGACTGTCTGCTAAGGACACTGTATCATTCTTTAATGAGAAAAGAAATTAAGTATATCACAGCTTTGTCAGGAACCTTTGTTATTTGACTTACAACCTTGCTCCAATTTAGATTACTTTAGATAAAGAAACCTGCTTTCACATTAACCACTGCCATAACCTTGCTCAAATATGTGGTTACTTTTCCTTCTATGCTAACACAAATTCAACTAAAATAAATATGCAATTATTCACTCATCTAAAGAGAACCACTATCATTTATTTAATGGAATAGAAAAATACACATTCAAGGCTGATCAAACATAGTACTATGGTTTGGGGTTTTTTTTGTCCTTTGCTGAAATATCTTTAATTTCTATGAAATTTTTTTCTTTCTTTTTTTTCTTGCATGTTTATTAAAAAATCCAAAAAACAACAGAAAACTAAAACTAAAAAGCCAAACCTCAAAAACAAACCCACAGAAAATTTTAAGCTGCTGCAATGATTTCACTTATTTGAACTCAAATCACGCAGGAGAAGTTGTTGAAGTCACTACAGAGAGAGCCAAGAAAACCTTTGATTCAGACTACATAGGTACCATTATATACACTACAGAACCTGCAGAGTTTTCCTTCAGACACAGCTTATTTCCATGTCCTCTGGAAACAGGAATGACTTTAAAGGACTCTGGGATGACCTTAAAGATCTTTTGTAAATTAAACACTCTTAATTCATACTTTTATCTGGCAGCAATGCCAGCTGCCATGGAACAATCCATGTCCCTCCTGTTGTTAAAGCCTTTTAAACACTATTACTCTCAACAATCATATATGTTCACCCAAAGTGTTTATTGGGAATAATCTCTAGGCTGTGATAAACCCTGAGTGCTGGTTGGGAATTGATTGGGACACTTGTTATTGAAGCAAGTCAAACTGTGCAAAGGCCTGCTCTACCAATAACCAGGACTGTTTCAGTGCCAAGGAAGATTTCCTGTCCTTCCCTAAGCAGAGCTGTAGCCTTGTCTTTTATGGACTTTCTTTGGGAGTGGGCTAGCAGTTGCACCTGAAATCGGAGAATATTCTGATGAAGGGACTTCTGCTGTACACAACTTTATGTAACACACACAAGCATTTATATTTATGAGGTGGACATGACTGCAGTTTCAGGGAAAAAAACCAAATAATTTACTCACTGACTGATAGCAGATCTTGTTTACTCTGTCAGTCTGTTTGAATGTCAGTAGAGTAAAGACACTGAACAATATCCTTTGAATTTGAATCCTGCTTGTTAGTGAGCTTCAGCTGTTCCTAAATACATGACAGATGGACATGGCTAGTGGTTCATTCACTACCACTGTGTCCCTCCAAGTTACCCAGAAGATTAAGAACTGCTTTGTTCACTCTCATGATACTCATTTGAGCAATAATTTCAATAATTCAGAGAGTGAATCAGTACTATTTATTACTCCTTTGTAGGAATCTGGAAAACAACAGACTCATTTGTAGTTGAGAGAAGATATCTTTCTTTCCTCTGACAGCACTGAAGGACTATGATAATTTCAAAACCTTTTCTTTCATTTAATATATAAGAAGGTCTAAAAGTTTTAAATCCTTGTCCTTTGCGTTCCACTGTTCACTAGGTATTTCCTGATCCAGTAGATCCCAAGCATTTACTTTTCATCATGTTTTTCTCTTTTGAATGTTGCCATGGAGAACTGTCCTTAATGACATTAATGATAATACCATTAAAAATCTTCCTCAAAACCAAACTGAGCACTGACTACACAAATAGGCCTCAAATGAAGGCAAAATATAGGTTTTGAACAATGTCCAATTAACGATATCAAGCTAACTCTGTATTCCAAAAGAATGTGAGATTCAAAGATAATTACTCGCAATCCCCCATGAGTAGACCGAATCCCAGTCAATTCCTGAATAATAGATGGCTAACTTCCCTAAATTCACTTCTCTCCCTTTTTACTGACATGCATGTCAGGAGCTGGACTTCAGTGTTCGTTCTGGGTTCCTTTTAACTCAGGATATTCTATGATTTTATGTCGTATGGCATGGAATATCACAGAATCACGGAAACATAGAATGGCTTGGGTTGGAAAGGACCTTAAAGATCAGCTAGATCCAGCACTTCTGATGTGGGCAGGGGCACCTTCCATTAGATCAGCTTGCTCAGAACCCCATTCAACCTGGCCTTGAACACTTCCAAGGACGGGGCAGGCACAGCTTCTCTGGGCAGCCTGTGCCAGTGCCTCACAGGAAAGGATATCTTCATAATATCTAGTCTAAATCTACTCTCTTTCAGCTTGAAGCCATTCCCCCTTGTCCTGGTGCTCCAGATACCTGAAAAAAATCTCTCTCCATCTTTCTTGTAGGCTCCCTCCAGGTACTGGAAAGCCAAAATTGGGTCACCCCAAAGCTTTTTCTCTTTCAGGCTGAACCAGCACAAATCTCCCAGCCTCTCCTTGTAGGAGAGGTGCTCCATCCCTCTGATCATCTTGGTGGCCTCCTCTGGACTGGTTCCAACAGGTGCTTCCTGTGCTGAGACCCCAGATCTGGACACTGTCTCCAAGTGGGGTCTCACCAGAGCGGAGCAGAGGGACAGAATCACTGCCCTCAGCATCTTTAGTTAGTTCAGCTTGTGTCCTCTCCCAACATCTTGTTCACTCCCAGTCAGTTCACTGTGGGGCAAAGTGAGAAACACAGATGGACTCAGTGCCATGTGAACAGTGTTCAGCAATAGCTAAAAAAATTCCTCTTTATTAGCATTTTTTTTGTCACGAGTGTAAAACACAGCTCTGTACCAGCTGCTGTTCCAGTCAGACCTAGGTCAAGGACATCTGAAAGGCTAAGATATCATCTGAAAAACTCTTACATTCAGTTTTTCATCATGCAAAATTAAACATTATGAAATACAGTGAAATAAATTTTCTGATTGAAAATTTTATTTCATTGAAATAGAACTCTTACATGATCCCCTAGATCCCTCCATCCTTTGAATGGGCTATGTGCACGCTCTGAACAAGAAAACTTGCACTGCAGCACCACAGTTAGATTACTGTGGAAATTGTGTGAATGTTAAGTTAGTGATTCAATCTACAAAGAAACCTTGAGAAAGCAGTAACAGCAACGAAAACAGCCATGCCCCAAAATGTGTCTGCATCTACCGAATGCAATTTTTGCTAAAGTGGTTTCAAATATGATGGTCCTGCTTGGTGTGACACCATCTGCTGAATTTCCGTTGCTTATGTATTACTAAGTGGCAACTTCGCATAATTTAAAATAAAAACTCAAATGGGGAAACAACTTCTCAATTACAGTCATGAAAAGGATCAGGTGGGCTCTTACTCATCCCGCAGACCATTGCATGGCTGACTTCACATTTGGGAAGACACTTAACCTTTGATATAGCCACTGCTTACACAGGCTCCAGCACTGTTGGAAAAGTTTTTCAATCTTCATCTGCTCCTTAGTTGAAGTACTGGCTTTTTCTATGTTTTTTGAGGTTTCTGTTTCTCATGGAGGAAGGAAGAACAAGGGGAAGTTAAGCATACTTTCAAGAAGTAACAGAATGTGTTTCACAGTATTTGGAAAAAATGTTTTTTTCCCTACTTGTAGTGTTTTATATGCCAAAACAGACTAGAAAAAACAAAGTCTGCTTACTTCTCCTGCTATTCTGACTGGATTTTTTTCTCCCAATTATTTATGAATTTCAGATGATGGTAATTCTCATGGCCTAGATTTTCAACAGACTTAGTTTAAAGTTGATTCACGCAAGAAACCACAATGTAAAGGTTTAGTACTGGTTAGAAGAAGAAACAGAGAGAGACTGATGTATGAGGACTGAAACAGATTCCTCTTTCCAAAGGAATATGATCCACAATCATGTTTTTTCAGGAAGCTTAGAAATAGAGGCTTTGGAGCCTAGAAGGCAGGAGGCAGGTGGGCAACGGATAGGAAACCCTGAAACTCCTTCAGTTATTTGCCATGAGCTGAAGTGTTGCCACTTGAAGAAGTAAGAGCACAGGACACTTCTGCTGATATGTCTCTTAATTTGAATAAGGATCAGGTTGTGCATAAATTACTCCGTTGTCGAGGAAGGAATGGTTATATTTGATGAAGCTGTCCCTAAGCACAACCCTCTGTCTGAGCTTGTTCCTCCATGCAAAGAGTTCAGAACACAAAAAGAGTTTAACCCACAGAGCTGCAGTCACGAGTACAACACAGGCACACGGGTAAGAGAACAATTTTGCTGAGACAAGGAGCACCAGGTTGCTGCCAAAATTATAGATAATGACACAGAACCCAAAAATTCACGCTCGGTACTGTGTAACACGAAAATAAATCATCAGAAATAGGCCTCCTCGAATCAGATAATGTATCTTCCAGGACTCCTTGAGCACCAGCTGCATCTTGCAGAAGAATATTTATCTCAATTAACACAAGTGCACCCAGAAGAAGCGTCACAGGGCTGTGCCATCAATCTGGAGAGAGCAGCAGCAGCTTATGCTCCAGCATGCAGCGATAAGGCAAGATAAACAGGAGGCTACCACACACGTTGCACAAGTGCAGCTCTCCTGAATCCTTGATTTTAAGTCCTTACAGCCCCTTTGGGACGCCAGAGCTGATTGCAAAATTTATGAAAATTCAGGTATTGGAGCCAGACGTTCAGGCTGACATCATACAGGGGCTGGAACCTTCCCACAGAAATCAAGCAGCAGAGGTGATGTATCAAGCTCCAGTCCTGGTTCTGGGGCTCTCATTAGCAGCAGGCATTTTCATGTTTATTTATTTATTCTTTTTGAGCTGCTAGTGGACTTATCACAAGGGAGAAATCTGCCGGCATCAGGGAGTTAAGGGGAAATTTATTTTGAAAAACAGGTTTTTAAAAAGCTATTTTGTTTTAATGAGCAGTCCCAAATACCCAGAGCTCCTGTCTTACTGTGGAGATTAGAGCTTTCCCAAAGTATCCTAACCACAGAGGTGTCGATTCCCATCCCAAGAAAACAAACATATTTTAAATGTCTGATTGCAAGACACATTTTTAGTAGTGACTTCCCCTCTGAGTCAAATTGTCTTATAGAGAGGGAAGTGAGGATATCTTTTCATTATTATATAATTAACATATACACATACACGTACATGTATATGTACAGACACACACACATACTGCACCTCTACTCCATGAGTCAGGAAAGTGCTGCATCCAGCCCTGAGGGCTCCAGAACGAGAAGCACATTGACTTGCTGGAGGGAGTCCAGAGGGCCATCAAGATGATTAGAGGGATAGAGAACCTCTTCTTTGAGGAAAGGCTGAGAAAACTGGGATTTTTCAGCCTGGAAAAGAGGAGGCTTTGGGGTGACCTAAATGCAGCCTTCCAGTACCTGAAGGGAACCTACAAGAAAGATGGAGAAGGGTTTTTTACAGAAAGATGTAGTGACAGGACAAGGCGGAATGGCTTCAAACTGTCAGAGAGTAGGTTTAGATCAGATAATAGGAAGAAATTCTTTACGCGGCGGGTGTTGAGGCACTGGCACAGGTTGCCCAGAGAAGCCATGGAGACCTCATCCCAGGAAGTGTTCAAGGCCAGGATGGATGGAGCTCTGAGCAACCAGGTCTATTGAAAGGTGTCCCCATACACGGCAGGGGACTGGAACTACATGATCATGAAGGTCCCTTTCCAACCCAAACCATTCTGTGATTTTATGATTTAACGTTTCTATGATGCATACACCACATAAACATACATATATATGTATATCTCTTCATTTTACTACAGGTTATCTGTGCCAGAAGTCATTAGTAGCATTCATTTTTTATCCCAATGAGAAGTAGGCTATAATGTCATTGTCACACAGAAATTATGGCACGAAGGTTCCTGCAGCCCTGGGTTGACACTTTTCACATCACCAGCAGGAAGGTTTGATTTCTTGGCTGTACCTTGCTGCAGTCATTTCCAGTGGGTTTGTGCTATCAGACAAAGGAGTAGGAGCTGCAGGTCAATTATTGATAACATTCTGGAGGAGCTTTGGCTCGCTGGACCCATCTCAAAGCATAATACCACCTTTGTGATAGAAAATACAGTTTGAGAACACTTGTCAGAGAAAAGAGGGCTAAAAGAGGATAAGATTGAAAAGAAGCCTTGAGCTAGAGTTAAGCTAGTGTTATTTGGGAATTACTGAAGCCCCAAATGAGCTATGACTTTTTAAAATGTAAAACTACAGTGGAAAGTAAATTTTTAAAGTTGCTGTCTGGCTAAACCTACAAAGTCTTATTTTAGATGTTCCTCTGAATTTGTCTCAAACCAGGACACCCATTTTTAAGTTACTTTCGATCTGTATATTTTCCCATTGTAAATTATGCATGGATATCAAAGAAAACCAAAGGATACTAGATATATATTTGTCTGCCTGTATGAGACCTGATCTGCCTAGTAAGTGTAACTTGTAGAGACAATGACAGTGTACAAGACATTGCTAGAATACAAATATGGATTAAAAGTAAACAATATGTCTGTCTGCCTATCTGTTGTAAGAATGAATGACCAAGGGAAAAAACAACCCATAAAGTTAACAAATAGTAATCAATTCCCTTAAGCATTTTGCTCAGTCACCTGACATCACGGATTAAATACAAAAATAACTTCTCAGGGAAGAACTGTCCAAGAGCAAGCCTGCTGAAATATTCTAATTGAGAAAGAATGCAGAGTTAGAGAAAAAGAAAAAGAGTTAGAGAGAGATCAGCCTTGCACAGATCAAAGCCATAGCTTTAGAGAAGCTACCAGAAATCCTGATATTTCTCTGACACTTCATTTCATTTTTAATATATATGGAAAAATCTTTACTATCACACATCCCTCTCCTTCAGTTGCCCTTGAAACTTCCACTCAAACTGAGACTTAGCACACTTCTGTCTCTGTTGCTTTTAAACAGCATATTCAAAGTGACCTGCAATCTGCAAATTACAGCAATCTGCAGAGTTCAGTCTTGGTGTTGTGGTGCTTTTTAGGGTTGGATAAATGTCTGCTCAGATCTGCAGACCTTCTCAGATTTATGCCTCCAAAGACTGGCTTCTGCCTTTTGCACAAGTAAAACTATCAGTCCATCTTGCCACCCTGTTTTTCTTTGCATCAGAGGGAACAGGCAGGTCCACTTCTTTGAGTTTAGTCTAAAGGCACAAGGACTAGATTATTCCATCTCAGAGCTTAAATGCTCAGCCTTCTTCCTACTAACTCTTGCCTTAGGAACACTTAAAAAACTCAGACAAATATCTTCATAGAGAGACTCACAGAATATCCTTTGATTTGAAAAGCCATCTTTCTGTTCCTTGACAGAGTTCATGATAAGGAATTGGAGAACACTGACTTCTAAAAAATTGTTGCATGAGTCAAACTGAGAGTTTCTACTTGAAAAATTTTTTTTTATAAAAGGATCATATCTTCTTGCAGGTATCCTGACAAGCTTTGAGAAAAAAGGTGCCATAACTCCCTGAGAAGAGGCCAGTTTTCCTTAGTCCCACCTCAAAGGAGATTTCACTCAGTTTATTTCAGTAATGTCCATCAGTTCAGTGGTCTCATACGACAAAAAGCAGAAATTTTAAATAGTGAATGGATCTCTGAAGACTCCATTTAATTTTCTAAATAAAAGAGGCTGGTTCTGCTTGAGACACTTAGGGTATCTACCACATCCATATTGTCTGAGGGATATGACAAAAAATGAGTGGTGTTTCTCAGGGTTTGGTGTTGGGATTGGCACTGTTTAACATTTGTTGGAGATGTGGACAGTGGGATTGAGTGCACTCTCTGCAGGTTTGCTGGTGACACCAAGCTGTATGGTCCAGCAGTCGCTTGCTGGAGGGAAGGGATGGTAACCAGAGGGACCCGGACAGGCTGGAGAGGTGAGGCTGTGCAAACCTTATGGAGTTCAACAAGGCTAAGGGCAAGGTCCTACACTGGGCCTTCAGCAATCCCAGACACGTGTACAGGCTGGGCGGTCACTGGATGGAGAACAGCCCTGCCAGGAAGGACTTGGAGGTGCTAGTGGATGGGAGGCTGGACATAACCCAGCAATGTGCGCTTGCAACCCAGAAAAACAAACAACTCCATCATGGGCTGCATCCAGAGCAGTGTGGGCAGCAGGGCAAGGGAGGGGACTCTGCCCCTCTGCTCCACTCTGGTGAGACCTTCCAGTACCAAGAGGGGTTACAAGAGAACTGGAGAGAGACTTTTGACAAGGGCATGAAGTGATAGGACAAAAGGGAATGGTTTTAAACTGACAGACAGTAGGTTCAAATTAGATATTAGGAAGAAATTTTTTACTGTGAGGTTGGTGAAGCACTGGCTGAGGCTGTCCAGAGAAGCTGTGGCTGCCTCATCCCTGGAAGTGTTGAAGGCCAGGTGGGATGGGGCTTTGATCAACCAGATCTAATGGAAGCTGTCCCTGCTCATAGCATGGAACTAGTTGATCTTTAAGGTCTCTTCTGACCTAAACCATTCTAGGATTCATGAAGCTCAGAGAGGACATGGACAATTATTGTATTGAAATCACTGGCACATTCTTGCTTAAGAGTCTGAATCTCTACACCTTTACCTGTAGCTCTTACATTTTACTCTGTAAAATCGTCTTGCAAACTCCACCTTCTTGCCTGTGTTTGTGCAATACCTAGAACAAGGAAGCTTAGCCCATTTCTGAAGCTGCTGGATACTTTTCCAGTAATAATAACAGAAATCAAGTGTATTAATGAATTAGTTTAAACTCTTAGGAACATAAAGTGTCCGAGACTCGTGAAACTGTCTCATTGAAAATTACATGAAAGTTTTGTAAAAAATTTTTTAAAATAAACATTTTAAAGGCAAATAATTAAAAAGGCAGTACTCTTTTGCATAACTCAAAGGTTAGCTATATTTTGCTGTATAACTGCAATCTTAATGGAAAGTATTGAATCAGAACTTAGTGATTTAAGATGTTATTTTGTCCTATAACAAACATAACAAGAAGAAAGCCCATAGACTTTTGAGAAACTGAAGACTTCACTCCTTTTCTTCTTCCCTCCTCTTCTCTCTGCCTCTTCCCATCCATCATTATACATAACACTTTAAAACAATGAAAACTGTTTTTCCAGTATTGAGAGATGAGAGCTTGTAACTGAGTATTATCCTATACAGAGAATGCCACTATTTTTCTGGTTGGAACATGTACTGCAATTGGTTTTGTGGATCTATTTATCTCCAGCATCTGGAGATTTTAACTGAAGTGCTAATGAGTGCATAACAGAAGCATATTAATTAAGTACTAACCACAGGCTTTGGCTCTGTGACAGCATACACTAAACAACCCATGTGGAATATAGGTCAAAGAAGGAAGGTATTAGATTACTTCTGAGTGCAAAAATAATGTATTTGATTTTAGTGGGGTATTGTGTATGCAAATCAATAAAGTGGACTCTGAGGAGTTCTGTTTCTATACAGATCAGCAGTACTTGTTAATCCAAAGAACGCAAATGCAGAGGAAGAGTTACAGAGTGTTTTTTATGTGAAACATTTTGGATTTGTCTACCTTAGGTAGCAGTAAGTAGTATTCTAATAATCTATGCATAAACTGGAAACTTTTCCCAGAGGGTTCACAATAAACAGTGCTGATATGCAGGCCCCCAATTAAATGGGGAGTTTACCTTTTCAACTCATGCACATCTGTTTAATAATCTGAATTTCTGGAATGTTTAATGTGGTTCATTAAACACTGCAAGAAACCCACTAACAAGAAATAACGTCTTAGTAACTTCCTCAATACCATTTTAGTGTGGTTATAGGCAAAGTATCAGCATAACTCAGTGAACAGTGAAGTATTTTGTGGTTGAGGTTGCAAATGCAGAAAATCATAGAATCATAGAATGGTTTGGGTTGAAAGCAGCCACTAAAGATCAGCTCCCTTGCCACGGGCAGGTACAACTCTCACTAGACCAGACTGATCAAAGACCCATCCAACTTGATCATGTGGTTGATCATCCAACTACCAGTGGTGAGGCATCCACCATTTCTCTGGGCAGCCTCTTCCTGTAAAAAATATCTCACTTATGTTCAATCTAAACCTATCCTCTATCAGTTTAAACCCATTACCCCTCATTCTATCATTACAGACCTTGGTAAAAAATCTTTCTCTTTCTTTGCTATAAACCCTTTTTGTAAATTAAAAAGCTGCTATTAGGTCTTCCAGAAGCCTTGTCTTCTCCAGGATGAGCAGCCCCAACTCTCCCAGCCTGTTTTCACTGGGGAGGCTTCAGCCTTCTGATAATTTTTGTGATCATTCTCTGGACCCACTACAACAGTTCTGTGTTCTTCCTGTGCTGGGAAAAAACAGTGGATGCAGCACTGCAGACGGGTTCTCACCAGAGCAGAGGGCCAGGATGCCCTCCCTTACCTGCTGTCCCCACTGTGAGATCAGCCATGGTTGAGATCAAAAATGGTTGTTTTCCTGGGCTCTGAGCACAGATTGGTGGGTCATGTCCAGTTTTTCATTCCCCAGTATCCCCAAATCCTTCACACAGGGCTGCTCTCTTTCTATTCCTTCTCCAGTCTGTATTGATATTAGGATTGCTCCAACCCAGGTTCAGGACTTTGCACTTGGCCTTGTTGAACTTGCTGATGCTTATGATACAAAATAGCACCTAGTGGAACACCAATATCCATTTGAGAAGTTTATCCTTGAAGGACCTGACACTACAAAAGTTTTAGGGTTCAAAACATCATCTACACTCTGGTTAGGGCCTGTGTCACTGTTATGCAGTACAATTATGCAGTATTAAACATCCTCAGTTACCAATGCAGTGATTAAAGAGGGGGGAAAAAAACTTCTTTTAAGGAGCATACAAATGGGCACTGGCTAAACTTCTCCACTACGCACTTCAAGAGAGGAAGAATAACGTTCTGTATTGAGACCATTAGAGATAAGTGAAAGGTTTCCACTTACGGCCAAATGCCTGCTAAAGATCATCCTTTCACAGTAAAACACTGCAGGAATTCCTAGGAGACGTAGTTCATGAACAAAAAAAAAAGCAGGGTCATCCAGAGGAAAGAAAGGGAGAAGCAAGAGGTGTCATCTGTGTTCTGACGGATGATACAAAGTGAAGTGCTAAAAGGATGCAGTGAGAGATTCAGAGGAAAGAGAAAATTTGTTGAAGGTGTCTAAAAAGATCTAAGAAAGGTGCTGGTTCTGGAATTACATTACAGCATCCCTTTTCCTGTCAGTGCAATTCTTAGATTCTAATGATAATTAATGTCACCTCAAGGTCAAAGAGTTCTATGACCGATTTCCATTTCCAAGCCCTGACGGAGAAGATCAGTGCTATTAATCTACTCACTGTGAAAAACTACAGAGAGATAGTAATAGCAAATACTGAAATACTCATCGATTTTTTTGTCCAATTCTGGCATATCCCCACTCAGGTATTGTGTTATTTAATCTGAGATTAATATGCATTTATTGAGCCAAAAGAAAAATAATATCTCTGTTGAATTTTTAAAAATATTTTGAGAGCAGTAATCATTATCTCTAGATGATAGAAATAGGATCATGTAGGCCATCTTCTCTTCTACCGTGCTGTTTACCCTTCTATCTCTATTTCAGTAGCACTCACAACAGTAGCACCTAAATACAATTAACAGCCAGAAAACTGGTACTGGTATTTTAACTTTTCTAAACTCTTCCCCATCAGAAATGCTCTAATATAACAAGAAAAGACTGATGGATCATATTAAAACTTTGTTTTTTTCTATTAGCTTGAGCCAAACACAAATTTCTGCCCCAGTTCCTGACTCCGAGTATTAAAGCAGTATCTCGAGTGTTTAGACAGGAATGGGGCAGAATTTAATGTGCTACGTGCTCTGTAAACAAGTGGATGAAGACAGCCTGTATGAAGAGTCTCACTGCATTAAGCTGAAACAAATGATGCCCTGTTTCTGCTTTACAGGTGGCTTTATGAAATGTAGAGACATTTAAAAGCTTCTGCACTGACATTGCACTTGAGAGAAAGAATTCATCTTAGACCTCTTTGTTCCAGGCAGCACTTCAATAAAACTTCTCTTTCATCACTGGCTGTCTTGATGTCTTTCTTCAACCTAGATTTTTCCGATATGACTTTTATCTTGAGATGGGCAATGGAAAAATACACACTCCTGCACAGTTACTAGCAAATTATTGTGTGCATCACCCTCCAACAGAAAAAAAATGTAGAGATTTCCCACTGAGTTTGCCTCAAAATAATCAATAAGTTTAGATGAAGGGAATACTTTGTCCTCATAGAACATAGGCAGAGTCAATAAAAAGAACTCTGAGGTTAGTCCTCTGGTCTTGCTGACCCTCATTTGCCGGATCACAGGAAGTTTCACCTTGGAAAAGACCTGAGGAAAACATCTAGTCCACCTCTTGATTAAAGCATGGTCAGATGCAAGGCCAAACCAAGTTTTCAGAAATTTGTCCATTCTAGTCTAGAAAATCTCCAAGGGTGGCCAACAGCGTGACTTGACAGGACAATCTGTTCTGATATTCGATGATCTGTGATGAAAAGCTTTTCGATTATACACAGTGTGGACTTTTTTTTCCCATGTATCCTTCTGAAGACAGGATCCTTCAAGAGATGCCAAGTCTAAGGTGGCATGGAAACAGCCTGGTGAAAAGCTTAAGATGTGTTATTCACTGGCTGTCATGAAGATACTGATAAATGCTGAAAGACAAAGCACACTTTTAGTGGAATCTAGAGCCCAGTGTAGGAAATAAGAAACGAGAGTTGGCAATATTGGAAATCTTAGATGGACATCAAGAGAGAATAAATTAAAAAAAAAGACACAAGTACATTTAGCTAATGAACAAGGTACATTTAACTAAGGTAATTAAAAGTTATTTCTCTCTGCAAAGAATATACCAAAAAATCTGAAAAAAAGATAGTGTCAGAGATATTTCCATCTCTTTTAGGCAAATTCTGATAGGACTAGCCCTGATTTTTCTGTGAGACATTCTAATACAATATAAATGGGTCAAATATTGCATCAGAGTCAGTATCCGTCAGCCTCCAAAGCTGAGATTGTTGTAGTTGGCCCTTTAAAAAGGAATAAATCAGGTCTAATTGGATTGAAGTGACTTGATGGTTTAGTTTACCACTGCACTGTTGGTGCTCTGCCAGAGATTTTAAAAGCCATCTTGGGAACTCAGAGTGAAGACAGAGAGACAATTATTTGGAGGTTTGGACTAAAGAAGCAGCTTCTTCTCTCTTCGTTTACCTGTCACAGAACTTTCTTTTATAAGTGTTTATTCCCAGGAGTTTAATTTTCCCTTGGCAGTGAGTGAATTATTTATTTATAAGATAATATTCTTTATAAACTTAAATACTATATTCTATTTCTGTATAATTTCTGAGGCTTTGTTTGTTTGTGTGTGTGTGTGTGAAAAAATTAGCAAATTCAAATGGAATGGCCACAACACTGGGAAATCATATTTCATCCTATAGCAAGCAAGTGAAAGATTCTTCCTCATCTAAATCATATTTCCAAGGTGAAAAGATGAGACCAGTGGTTGAACTGTTAGTCAAGGGATCAGGAAAAATTTTTTATTTCTAAATTCTGTTGCTGTTTGTTTTACACATAAACTGGGATGAGTCACATAGGGGTGCTTTTATTTCATTCTTTATTTAGGTACCTGGTACATACTAAGCTAGTAAAAGAAAAGTTTTCTATAAAAATGCCTTGGCAGAATGAAAACTGAAGTGTTCCATTCGACATTTTCTGCTAAAAAAATCCACACACTTTTAAAAATGAAGATTTCTACAATTATTTTCCTGTTGGACATAAATTCTGTTGTAATTCTTTCTTTCCTAAAGTTCAGAGAAGGAGCTTCCACATTGAGAGTCCTATGTATAGAGATGTCACTTTGGTTAGAGATATCCCTTTTTCGACTGGCCGTATTTTTGGGTCTGACTAGTCCAATGTTTTTTGATGACTATGGATTGCTTACATTGCATTTCAACTCCCTCTCATACAACCATACAGGACTTGATTTTCTGCTACTTGCTTTTTTTTTTCTTTCACATTTTTCCCATAGCTTACTCTTCATTAGCAAGAATCACAAGGTTTGAGTTGAGGTTGGCTGTGTGCTGTGTGGCATCAGTGATGACAATGATCACTTCTTTGCTGATTCCCATCTGTCGGGATTGAAATATGTGTGGACAAACAAAAATTGTTTGGTGGAAGCTCAGTTGAACAATTATGTGAGGGTTCAGACATTTTTTAACACTCTGCTGTGGTATCATGTAGGTGATTAAACACACTCTGTGATGCACATTTTAATGGGAATCAGAAGAGAAGAAATCTGGCTGGCAGGTGGCTGAACTCTGGAGAACCAGTGTCCCAGAAATGTGCTGGCTTAGGATTGTATGTGTTTAAAGCCAGTTTCACATCACATAAGGAACATGCTATTTGTCATGCAGACAGCTAAGGTATGGTGATGAGTAGGAAAGGAAGTTGTCCAAACCGTATCAGTAGCAAAACAGGGAATTGGTCATGGCCCCAAACTTACTAGAGTTCAAGAAGAGCTTGGATGCTTTCGGGGACATGGTGGGATTTTTGGGGTTGTCCTGTGCAGGGCCAGAAGTTGGACTCAATGATCTTGGTGGGTCCTTTCCAACTCAGGATATTCTATGGTTTTATGAAAGACAGATACAGAACTTGTGACTGAACAGTGATTCAACATGGCAGAAAGAAAACGAAACATCAGAGTGTCTGTACAACAAGGTGGGATAACCTGGGCAGATTATGGATATCTTACACAAAGAGAGTGACAAGACACAATGAACTTGAACACTGATAAAAAGCCAGACCTGATTGTGTGCTCACTGTACAGAAAGTTGGTATCTGCAAGGCAGGTATGTAAACAAGTCCTTAAGCCTTCTGTGACAAATTCTTCCCTTGAAATGCTATATGCATCTAACTAAACAACTTAAACCACAGACATAATTATTTTATAATTACTGCCTCCTTCGCAGGAGAAGCACTGCTAGCAGGAAACAGCAATGCTGTATTAAATAATGTTAAGCTATGATGAAACTGCAAAGGTTGAGACGACTGTGTTTTTTTGAATTTAAAAATGGCCTGGTTACTGCTGAAGGATACAAGAGGTCATAGCGAATAGAGCTAATTGGGAATTGTGTAAATGAACACCCCCACTTCGGAAAACTTTGATTCGCTGTAGTCAAAGTACTTAAACACAATATACATATGAAAGTATTTCCTGAGTATCTCCCACTTCTTTATGAAATATGTGAATATTGATTTTCACAGATACTTGACGTTTTATTCCTATCCATTTCTCTCACATGTACACAATATCGCAAGAAATGTGAGAAGATATGAGTTAACAAAATCTCACCTCAAACTCATCCAGAGCTGATAAATAAGTTGTAAAGTTATTAGTATGCAACCTTCTAGTTGCAAAATGTACACCAACAAACGTGCGCATCAACAGCCATGTAACAGCTCTCAAACAGGAATAGCTATCTCAGTGCTACTAGTATTAGTGCAAAATAGATTTTAAAGGTCTTTATTTCTGCTTTCTAGTATTTAGGATTGCTGTATGACTTGCCATGTGGGTGATAATTAAAAGTAGGTCTCCATATTTGGCATTTTTAGTAAAGAACACTGCTTTGCCTCCCTCTCTTTTCAAGATGGAAGTCTGGCAGACCAACGGAACACACTGCCACACCTTTTCTTCTTTCCTCTCCACAACCTGCAAAATAACTTCCTTGAGCAACACCACCTGCCTTCTACTGAACTGAGAAACATGACATACCTGCAAGAAATATTCTCTTGCACTTCTCCATGTGAATCCTGATGTTTCCCTGGAAATGTTCAGGGCCAGGATGGATGGGACCCTGAGAAATCTGGTCCAGTGGGAGGTGTCCCTGCCTGTGGCAGGGGTATTGGAAGTAGATGGTCTTTAAGGTTCCTTTCAGCCCAAACCATTCTGTGATTCTGTGATGATCAACTGCAATGTTGCTACACCCATGTGGCCACCACCACATTGTCCCTCACGCATTTCAAAATCTTGTCTCTCCTCATACTGTTACTTACACTATTGTTTTTGGAAAAAGAAATCTAATGACCTTCTATCTGTCACATTAAACTGTATTATTTTTGACTTTGATAAAGTCAAATGAAGACTGGGTCTGATTTTCAGTATCTTGTATATCTTCCCTTCTATCTGCTCTATCTGATGTATCCAGTATATCTGCTGAATTTCAGCAATGCAGTGATTCTGATTTTTATTGTTCCTGTTGTTGTCTGTTTACACTGATGTCTGTAGACCTGCTGGTTCTAGCAATTTTTCATTTTATTTTTAATTTGGCATCTGGGTATCAATTTAATATTTACAGCCAGTAAGATGAACATCTTTCAGTTTCTTTTATCTGATTCAGATATAGTCAACTTATCTAGTTCAATCAATTCAATTAACTCATCTAGCTCAATTATCTAGTTCTAATATAATTCATTTATTATCCTGGAAAACATAAGACTATATGTTTCAGTGATCTGTCCTTTTCCACAGCTCTTCTGTTCAGGCCTGCTACACTGACAATGTCTACTTCACTTTTTTATTTTATTCCAACATTTAAAGCTGTACTTTCTTTTCTGCTCTCACATTATGCCTGGCACAATCCCTACTTCACTCCGTTCCACTTTATTGTGGAACCACCTATTTCTATCCCACTTTGCTGGGTGACAACACAATTGCAAATCCTGTGGCCTTTATTTCAGGTCATGTGAAGCCTGTGTGTGCTGTGCCACATTAAAAATGAAGCAGAAAGAAGTTTCATGGGCATAGCAAAAGAACTGATGTAAATCTCTCAAAAACATAATCCATACCTAATTAACGAGATACAGCTGTGGTCTATCATGGAATTCTGGCAGTATCTGAACTATAGCGTCGTATAGCTGGAAAGCATCCACTGGGTCTAATTCCTCAGAGTAAGTTCAGACTTATTTAGGGCCAATATTTTTTTCTGGCTATGTGAGCTGGATGCAGAGATATGGGCATATGGGACATGAAAGACGCCAGATTGCTGCAGGTTGTGAATGTGCGAGCTACAGGTAGAGCAGTAAGGGACTGTGAAAAAAAGGCAGGAGTATGCACTGGGTGCTTAGTGCCTGAGATTTGACAGGTCTGAAGTGTGGGATCTGACACTGAGAAGTTAGTATATCCCACTGCAGAGCTCGGGAGAAGGAAGGGGGTTTGTGCCACACAGAATCAGACTCAGAGTGATGGAGAAAAGTACAAGGTTGCTCACAACTGACAGCAAAGGTTTCTTCTGACACCTGAACACTCCTCAGAGGTCTGCTGTCTAGGGAGTGACCTCCTATCAAAGCTCAGATCTCACAAGTTAAGCAGACAGAGGATTAAAAAGTGCCAGAAAAAGTCAGAAGCCAGGCAGAGTGTGAAGGACTCCTGCAGGGTTATGCAGTAAGGTACAATGGGACTATAATTAGCTTGATGGTTGAAATGAAGGAACAGGCCACAGAGTTATAACAGATCAGACATGTAGAGGAAGGTTATACCTTGGGAAAAACTCTGCATGATTTGTTCTTAGAATGCTTTCCTTTAGAATGCATTAAAGGGAGAGATCTCTTGAGGAAGTAAAATAGATTAGAATAGACTATGCACAAGGAGTCAAAATATAACATGATCACAGTGAAAGCTACTCCAAAGTGGAGAGAATTAGAGTGATGAAATGTTATACGCATTTAATAATCATTTGGATGCAGTGACTAAATCCATCAAAATCCACTTTATTTCTTTCCAATAACATGTAAGCTAATCTAAATTTCCTAGAGCCAGGATATATTACTGCTCTATATTTAATTCTTTTGATGATTTTCGCTCTGAATATGTTCTGTTTAGCAATTGATGATCCTTTCTTCCCTTGCTTTATTTTGTGCTTTTGTCTTTTCCCCAAGATTCTCTTTTAATTCCTTTTAAGTGCACTGCAAAAGTGAATCATAGAATCATAGAGTTGCTTTGCTTGGAAGGGACCTTAATCTTCGCCTGGTTCCAACCCCCTGTCATCAGCAGAGACACCCTTCACTAGACCAGGATGCTCAAAGCCCCATCCTACCTGGCCTTGGACAATTCCAGGTATAGGGCATCCACAGCTTCTCTGGACAACCTGTTCCTGTGTCTCATCCCACTCACTGGAAAGGATTTTTTACTAATATCTAATGAACACAGATCTCATCTCTTTAAACACCACTGCTTAGACCATTATTAGAAAATTGCTGCATTCACCTATAATATAAAATTAAATGTCCTGGTCTGAGTGTGGTCACTGTGCTCATTATAATATAACTGAAAGGAGGGAAATTAGATTTTTTTGTTTCGAAAATATCAGTGGAAAATGACTGTTTAGCACTGGTTCCATGAAGTTCTGCACACCAGGTAAGCAGTGTAGAGTATATGCAGCTGAAATTGCAGCATTCTGCTGCCAATGTTATAAATTCTTTTAAACTGAATATGTGGTCACTTGGATCAAGCACTGCTATTTTAGTGCAAGGATCTTCTTTACAATCACAGAATCAAGGCTGGAAAAGACCTTTAAGATCGAGTCCAACCATTAACAGAACACCATAATGTTCACCACTAAACCATGTCCCCAGGTGCCACAAGCACACCGCTTTTGAACAATTCCAGGGATGATGATTCCACCCCTTCTCTGCTCAGCCTATTCCAGTCTGTCCAGATTCATCTGAAGATCCTTCCTACTCTCAAGCGGATCAACACTCCTGCCCAACAGAAATTGGGATGGGAAGGAGTTTTGAACCTGGGCATACCAGCGGTAGAGGACCATGTCTGCAGGCAGCACTGTTGCCTAGAAGGTACTTGCAGAAGACAACAATAATTTAGGGAGTGCAGAGCACACTGCACACCTGAGGTCTGACTCAGCTGCTGACACATGAGCATCTTGTGCTGTCTGAGGTAGCCTAGGGTACAGGAGACTTTCACGCTTGGTCAGCAGCAGGACCTGTGGGGGATGTAGTATAATCTCTGGAGGTTTGGCAGGGCGTGCATGCATCTTAAATGACACAAGACATTTAAACATCAGCAACTGACCTGAACTCCTTGAGTCTTCTGAATCTTTATTTCTGTGGCAGCTCTGGCTTCTGACTGCTGTAGTCCTTGCCCTCTTCCTATGGAATGTGCTCCAGGCTCATTCTCCCATTCATTTCCCTCGTTTCTTGTTCTAGTTGAACTCTTTGAGTAACACCAGCACATTAATCTTACAGGAAGATACTATTTTAATTTTTTTTCTTCTGGGCTATAAAACCATAAGACCTTTCCAGAAAATCTTGCAAGGAAAAAGGTGAAAATGTACAGCTGGCAGGGGAATTGCAATGACCAGCAGTGAGGCTGCCATGGAAACATAGCCTGAAGCGAACAAAAGAAAAATCTTACCAGCACATAGTTAATGAAATTTTGATAAAAAGCAGGCAAATCTGCTATTAGAAACATAATTCTTGTTGGTCAACATTGCAGCTAAGGGTCTGCTACTTATTTCCGTATATTTTTTAACACTGTTAGTGCAAGTGTTAGCATATTTTTAAAGTGGTCAATGCCACTGGTCTAAACTTATTCTAAATTAAAGTGTTTAGCTTAGAAGATTGCTCAAAGGAGAATATGGAGACATAGCCACATAATTTAAGCACCTATATTTACCTGTATTTATTGTGTGAATAATTCTAGTGTGACAATTTAGTCATAATGTGACACAGGAATTCTTGCTTTATTAACATCAAGTATCCACTTATGCAGAAACAAATAAGGAATATTTTTAGCTGTTTTTTTTTCTGTAATCAAAAAAAAATCTTTTATCTTGCCAGCAAAGTTTGTAATAATCTGACGCTTCGAGACAGATTGTACAAATAATCAAATCCATCCAAATCAGGACTTATTTGGACAGCCACACCATACCTTAAATCCAGGACTTTTTTTCTTCTTTTCTTTACATAATGGTGTATTTTGCAAATATCACTGTTTGAAATAGATCCCACTCAAATAATTTATAAATCACAGTGTGTTGATGTATTCAGTTTTTTCTTTGAAATGGTACAATCACACAGTCTATAACTTCCTTCTGAAAGATGATGCTTTAAAATATTTGGGACAGGTTGGTTTTAGTCAGTCACCCAGTAGCACAAGATGTTAAAGCTAGCTACCCTATTCTGGGAATTGAGTAGATCAAACAATACAAAGAGCTTAAGATCTAATCATATAAACTCAGTCAATCCCCCCCAAAAAAGCTGAATGCTAATTTTCTTGGTGCATAACATGCACTTTATCCTTACCAGCAACCTTGAGATCAAAAATGGATATGCTTATTCTGACAGAAGATTAAAATTGCGTCCTTGTGATGCAGTAGAAAAAGTTTCATTCTTTCAGAAATGTGAGATTCAGAGCAACTGTCTTTGAGAAGAAACATGAAGAGGCAGCTCAAATATTTTAGATTCCAGAAAGACTTTTTTTCCCAGAACTTGAAATCCCAAGATCCTGAGTGTGAGATACTACCAGAAGGTTGTTTAGGCTTAATGAGCTCTTGGAGTCAAAATCATGAATGGGAGCGACTCTGAGCGAATACTGCCACATGGAAGAGAACTACTGCTGGATTCTGAGTGGAAAATCTATGAGAGTGTGTGTTCCCCTCACCAAAAGCCTGGAGTCAAAAGATGACATTGGGTACAAGGGTGCACATATGGGGGGACTGATGGAGACTTGAACCTTTTACCCCTGTGTGGTCACTTACCATGAGCACTTTGCTTAGAGAGCAGTTTACCTCATGGAATTTGAGGATAGACTCATTTACATCAGATTTAGAATATCAGAGACAGGAGGAAAATACTTGTTTTGCTGAACATCCTGAGCATTTGTCCACTGACATGAGAAGTATGAAGATAAACAAAAAGATTTGAAAGCTTTAATACATAAACAAGGCTGCAATTTATTTACTGTAGCAGAGCTTTGAGGCAATTACTTACGACTGCACTATGAACAGGACATGACTGAGGATCATTCAGAAAGAAAAAAAAACAAAAAGAAGGGAAAAAGGAAAACAGTAAGTGGCACAACCCTGTGCACCAAGACATTGTGTCATTAATAGTGTTTGATAACTTCTATCTGTAATTCCAGAAAAGAGGGAATTGAAGGGAGATGACTGAAGGTGTCGTGACATTTTTTGAAAAAAGATGAAGCAGGTACACAAGCAAAAAAATTCCGTTGCACATGAAGGGCAGTATTTTAATGAAGCAATAAAGTGGTTAAAGCTTCGACTCAGATACAAAAAGAAACAAGAAATAGAAACTGAGATTAATAAAAGTGAACATAAATATAAAAAAGTATAAAATAAAATGAATATGTAGACAGAAAGTTAGAAAGACCAAAAAATAATATGGAGTGCAGTGTGCAAGAGGCATCAAGAGTAACAAGAAATCGTTCTTTGAGAAGTGAGTGAAACATCATGGAAAATCTTGATCTGATACTCAAGTTCTTGTCGTTCTTAAGTTTCCCTGGAAAAGGTCAATGACTAGCAGATGTCTGGAAATACTAATGTAGTGATAAAAAGATAAGATTTCCGAGTTTTCTACTTTGAATAAGGAAAACAGAAATGCAAAAGTAATTGCAAACACTTGATAAATTCCCAGTTAGAATAATATCACATTTTTAGTAACTATTCCTACCTTAACAACTGAAGGGCTAAACCAGTAGCAACCAGCAAAACCAAACTATATGATTACATCAAACCACTGCAACTTTCTTCCAAGACAGCATTATAGACCTTCTGAATAAAGATGGTAAAGATAAATTGGAAAAAAACCAATTAATTTTAGATAGGTATATTCCATGCTCCAGGATGATTCTAACAAGGAATGGAAACCTGAAAACATGGAACCACTACAACATGAGTCTGATAACCATTCATATAAAAAAGTTATCAATTTCAAAAGAGAAAGAATATATTTGTGGAGTCTTGCAGACAGCTACCATGTAACTGGTCAATGCATTCACTAACTGTGCAAAAAATTTTAAAAAGTTTATTTTTTTCAGTTTGCTGATCATATGAACCTAAGAGAGGAAACACATACATTAAATGAAATTAATAGAATAGAAAGTAAACTTGAAAATTGGTAAAACAGTACTGCAAAAAGAAATGATTGGATGAGATTAGGTGAGCAGAGACAGTGTGAGTTGTTAAAACTGAAGAAAATAGTCAACTACACTGTTACAGGATGGGGTATGATGGTAGCAGATCTGTAGAAAAGGTGTCTGGGAGTTAGAGAACAGTATTGGTCAAATATGAGCCAAAAAGATTGTAGGGTAAAAATACAAACTTTATTTTGATTAGCAGAAACCCCAAAAGCCTCTAGAAGATGTGAATTCATTCACTCTGCTTCAGGTCTCGTAATGTGTTAGGGATGATGGAACATCAGGTTTTGGACCTAGTAGTGTGTAGTTATTAAATGTTAACCAAGAGAACTGTGACAAGAATAAACATGAGCCTGGAAAGCAAGAAGACTGAACAGCTTCTTCAATTACTGAAATTAAAATTTTCTGATGCTCCACTGACTGCTATGGCCTCTTATATATCTTGTTCAGAAGACATGTCTGTACTATGGACACTCAAATACAGGCACTGAAACTTTCAATGTGAATTGCAGCACAGCAAAAATATTTCCAATTTAGGACTGGGACTGATTGCCTGGAAACTATGAGGACCTCCATCACTGGAGGTCCTTAAACAGGATTGGAAGAGCCTGTGTCAGGAATGAGGCTGGTGTGTAACTAATCATGCTTCAGGGCAAAGAGGGGAAATAAATGGTCTTTTAAATCCCTCTGGCAAACTGGGACTCAGAGCCTGAAGCCATTCATGCACTTAGCTACCTACATCAAATGTTCCTGTACTTCAGCACAGGCAGTCACTGAATTAAAACCAGACATAATCCTGGGATCTCTGAATGATCCTGTCTCGGACCTCCTGTCTTCCTTTGACTAAATAGGGGAAGCACTGGGAAATCAGCCAGTCCATGGGTTCATCAGGGTAAAGCCAGGGGCTGAAGTTAGCTGGATTGAATGGCACCTAATCTCCCTTTCCTCAGCAATATTAACACTTCCATGGGTGTACACATGGAAGGGGGTGACTGTTTGCCCCCTGATTTAGTGTTCTGCATCATTTTGTTGCCTGGTGTCGAACTCTGCTACAAGGACCCAGTCTAGCTCTTGATAATTATGAAAATGCTCTTTTATTTCTACTCAAAAGTTAACAATCTGCTAAAAGAGAGCTCTTTAAGTAGGACTCCCAACTACTGCTTCTTTCCACGATGTTAATTCTAAAATGCATTTAAAATCACTCTGCATCCAAATTTTTATCCCTGCAGAATGGACTTACTATGCCACTAATTTCATGGGTGTTGTGAAGCAAAGAAGTATGAAGTACTATTCCTGGAAGGAACAGACCCATGAAAATCAGTTTAGTGTGAGTGCTCTCTCTTTATCAGTGTCACTGACACCAAACTTTATTTTTTCGGTATGTGTGTATATATATGTATGTAAATATGAAGATGCAATTCTATTCCTTGAGTCAAATGAGATTTCCAGTAAAGATACATCATATCCAAGTCAAATGGCCCTACCAGTGGCACCAGGAACTGCAAAGCTACTCTTTCACAGAAATGTTGTTCACATCAGTTAGTACCCAGTGAATGTGCCTTGGATCATTCTAGGATGATCTTACCACTTGAGGTGGAGCAGGACTCCCCAGTAGGTCTGTTTACTATCAAAAGTGAAAATATCAGGGCACCCTGGTGCATAGAGACAGCATTTAGTGCACTGACCTGTTGAAAAGAGTGCAAGAAGCTGAAAAGCTCATCTCTTTTCACACCACTGGCACTTTTTAACTCCTACAAATGTAGAATAGTGGGCAATCAAGGTGCAGGCTTTCAACACTGGATTTGTTCAGTAAAGGACTGATACTTTTCTTTAGCCTTCACTACTTTCACTGTTTTTAAAGTCAACAACAGAATTTCTCTCTCTCCTTTTTTTGTAGTTAAATCTGGATTTAGGCATTGATGGCTTTTAGCAATTATGGATTATAGACCGAGCTTTCTGCAGAAAGAGTGATCCTTCCATTAGTTTTCATAAAATGAAAGGTCGGGTGAAAGTGGCTGAGCTCACAGGAAGTTGTTTAGAAAAATACTTTCTCTAGCAAGGAAGGGAGTTAAATTGGTTTTGGGAGAGGCAAAATCTTCCCCAAAGTCTTGTCTCCTAAACTGACTTTTCCTAGTGTGCCTGAACAGAATATGATGGATTTTCAAGAAAACTTGTGGTAACCCTTAAAATGACTTTCTTTGCTGTGTTTTCAGAAGCATGTCCTCAAAATCATTTTCATGTTCTTGATTTGAAGGTTTGGTTTTGTTTTTAAAAAATAAGTGTGTATAATCACGGTCAAAGTTCATTCTACTTTTGTCACCTTTGAATTTTAATGGTATCAGGAAGATGGACACAAAATTAATGATATATAAAAGGATGAAGAGACCTTAGTTCTCTTGTATAGCCACAAAGTGTCACCCTTTTCCCATGCATTGTCTACTCTGATTGCTTTTATGTAGCTCAGGAAAAAAATGTCTCCTTTAAAGGAGACAGTCCTGAAGTGCAAGGACAGAATCAGGGTCTCAGCTTGTGTCTGTAAAGTAACAAATGTCCATGCAGATCTCTGATGGGTGCAATGGAGATTAAAAAGAAACAATTCAGAGAAGAATTCATACCAATGTTTGGTATTTTCATTCATGCATTGCTGATACCAAGTACCTTTGAAGATCACAACATGGTTAAAGCCGCATGGTTTTGTCTGTTTACAGAGAAACTTATTCGTCTATATATAATCAATTCTGCACTTCCTACAGCTCTGTATCTTTTGATCCACTGATGCTATTTTCTAAGAAGATAAAGCTGTTTCTGAGGGTGGTGAGTTTTATTTTTGTTGCTGTTCTGGGTGTTTTTCTCAAGAAAACTCTAGAAATACAATGTCTGTTTGAGAACTCCAGCCTTATGATAAATTGAGTTGAAAGCAACTAACATTTTCTGAAGTGATATTTAAAAATAGAGAAATAGAGGAACACACAAAGATCCAGAAACTTGATTTCTGTGGGAAAAGAAGAGAGGAAGCATGTGAAAAATATGACAAATTATGGATTAAAAAAAGAAGTTTAATATATGACTCTTGATAATAAAATGTTTTATAATTGCAAAAGGAAATTGAATTTTCTGGTTTTTAGCAAAAATTAAACCTTGTATTCATAGAGATGTGCTACAGTGTTTGTTAATATGAGGGAGATTCCGAAAAATCAGTTTATCATCTATTTAGGACAGAGCAAATAGAAGATGTGGGAGAATATCACCTGGTTAAAACCAGCAGTATGGGTATGTGAGTCCTAATTTCTGTGTAGGCATTTACCTCAGGTCTTTAGATAAGCTCCTAATTCTGGCAGTGTGTAGGCATCAGACATGTTCCTCTTAAAGGCGGTTTTGATTTTCTGTTTATTAATCCACCCATTCCCTATGACTGTTCCTGTGACTCTCATTCTGAGATACCAAACTCCCTCTTTTTTTTGCAGATTAAACTTCACTTTTTGATTCCAGCTTCTGAAACTTCTCTGGGCTTTGAGTACATGAAAGTTCAAATCCCATAAGTAAGGAGCAGAACCACTCAGGGCAAGTGTGCAAGAAAAGCAAATCAATAAACAAGTTTTCTGGTTCACTATCTAATTTTTCTCCTATCCTGATCCAAGATCAGGTTCTCTGTAGGAACAATTTGCTAAGAGTCCTTGGGCAAAGTCCTGGTATGCATTTGTTTTCAATCATTCACTTTAGAAACTCCCCTTACCTTGCGCTGAGCTGGCTTGTCCTTGTCATTCCAGCTCGTGTTCTGCCATTTGGCTTAATGTCTTTGGAAGGAGTACAATGCTTTGATTGAAAAAGTAATTTTTATAGTGGGGATGAACTAAATGAATGTGGGGGAGGATTCATTATGCTGAGAAAAGCAGGCAGAAGACCTTGACTATATTTTCTCCTCCCTTCCCATTTTAGGGAGGTTAAAAGGTAGGGAGAAGTTCAGTATAAAGCGATGGAGCAGACCTACATAACTGTTTTGCTGCCTACACTCAGTTGCAGAGTTGGTTATGAATTCTTAAAAAAGCAAATGGCTCTGGGTTGATGGGGTCTAATTTTGATACGAATCTTAACTTCAGAAACTGAGTTTTTTTCTTGGAATACAGGTAGGTGTGAATGTGGGAGGATTTAACTTTTATTGTTTTTTAAATGTCAGCTCATTCTAAAGGACAGAGTTATCATTTCAGCAAACTACATTATAAATGCCCATGAATCATATGCAAAAAGACAACAATCAACCTTTTTATCTCTTTCCATCTCAAACAACCCTCTGAGGCAGAAAGGAGAGGTAACAAAAGTAGACTACTGGGAAATTATTTCATTGGGATGCAGAGAAGAAAGAACTTGCATAGGTACAAAAGAGAAACTTCCAAGAAAGTTTAAATTGGTAGACACTGGAAACTCATCCTTTCAGGTATGATTTTGCGTATATATTATCATAAACATATGGATGGGGCCCTGAAAAACCTGGTCTAGTAGAAGGTGTCCATGACCATGGCAGGGGAGTTGGAATGAGATGATCTTTAAGGGTCCTCCTAACCCAAACCATTCTATGATTCTTTAAAAGCTGTCAGGTAGGACAAGATCCAACACCAAGTTACATGATTTCACTTTCCTGAGGGTTACACAGGACTTTGTTAAATTCCAGTAATTTAGATCTATAACAGAATCAGTTTGAAATGGGTCAGAAATTAATTTCATATAATATGCAGATGTTCTTGGAAAGCATGAGAGTCTCTGAGTTGACTTGGTGAGCTCAGAAGAGTGGGCTTTCTTCCTTTAGATCTGTTTTACTTACCATATTTATCATTTTTTGAAATTCTGCTTCTAGCATTGACCATGTGTTTTAATATTACACATACTAGTAGCAAAAAAACCCCAAAAAATAAAACAAAAAAAAAAAGCAAAAGTTTTGTTTAAAATGTACATTTTGCAGAGATGTTTCCAAACCCACTATGATACCATGGAACAAGCTGTGACAGAAAATTAGGGTCATCATAAATCTTGCTGTTCTCTCTTCCTTTCACAAGCTTTGGCTCCTGCCTTCCCACTGTATGCACAGCAACTATCACGGATCAAGAAGTCAAAAGGTCTTACCACCTTTCAGCAAACTGCTAATTAATGGCATATTAGTGTTCTCAGTCAGGCGAACAGAGAAAACATTGTGAGTAGTAAATCACTTTGGACTATGGTACATGGGAACTCACAAATGGCTAAGCAGAAGGTCAGCCTTTTGTGAAGGTTCAAAATAGGGTAAAAACTCAGAGCTCTGAATTCACAGCAGGAGACCTTCATCTTACAGCCACTCTGCCCCGGCATCTTTTATGTGTAAACAGCAAGCAGGAATTCTTAACTAAAACAAAACGCTACACTGCATGCATCATGCCTCCCTTGGGGAGTTAAAAGGAGAGGACAAATTACATGTGACAGATGTTAGCTACATCACTTAACACACCACTGAAAGGCGTTCAGAGTATATCAGAAAGGTATAGTGTAATGTGAGACGCACCTGAGCAAGCTCTGAATGAGAAACTTGACATACAAACCCCAGCAGAGTGCAATACTATTATGGTTACTGGGTCCCAGAGGAGATTATTCAGAGCTGACATATGCTTTCATTCAGGTCACTGCACTGGGTCATGGAGAAAGGGTTTTGGGTAGTATGCATGCAGGCTCTGCTTCATCGACAAAATCCTCGTGTTCCCAGGCCCTGTTTCATCTAAAAAGCAGATTCAGTGAGAGATTAAGACATCTAAGATGAGGTATCTACTTCTGTACCAGATGTGCAAGTTCCAACTTTACTCAAAGGAACTCTGTTCAGTCACTGGAGTCTGGATAATGATTCAGACAAGTGTAGATGTTTTTTTTAGGGGTGCTGGAATTGTGCCCTAGGTTTCACTAATTAGTTGTGCTATTCAGTTACCTAAAAACAGTCCTGTGGTGCCATCTGAACTGCTCTGAGATAACCTGCCTGCCCTACAGATGCTGCTTCAGAGTCATATGGGTCTCCTGTAAACCCTCAGTCAAACTACCCATCCCAAATGGATGTTTAGGGAACTGAATCAAATCCTGGCTGTCCACTGGTTATGACAGAATCTGAGATTCCTTGCTCATGTGTCAACGTCCTAGCAGACATCTAAATGCAAGGACCTTGAGGCAGAAACTATTCTTATCTCTTCTCACCTCTCCCTATCCAAAGCCAAGGCACAGACAAAACTTTGTCCCATTATTTCCTTATGCCTCAGGTTTCCACCAAATAAAATGTGGCCCCACACAATGGAAAGGAGCCCTGCAGAGGGACAAGAGGTGTCTGATTTGCCTGACAGTGAGGGCCAGAATGAGTGGACACCAAAGCAGATTACACAGGTTAGATGAGAAAAACCAAGCAAATATGATGAGGAAAGAGTCAGAGAGTCTCAAGACAAGGTTGCCACCATCAAATAGTCAAAAGAAAGAAGTGAACTTTTATAACATATATAGTCTATATATGTACATAGTCTATAATGTATGACTAGGTAATATTACTAGGTAATATTAATATTACTAGGCAAAATACTAGGTGTATTACTAGGCATATTACATGTCTACACTTTACACACATTGGTAGTGAATGTTTTGCCTGCTTTTTTTACATTTTACCCTTATGTTTCATATGTGCATATATGACAAAGTGTTATTTTCCTGTTGTTAATAGATACCTCATTCAGTAATCTAAATTCAGTAATACATACCTCACATGCTTTTCTTATAGCAAGTAGGTAACATATGGATTAAATGTGTTAATTCTTGCTGTGATTGGTTGAAGAAGTAATACTGAATAACTTCATTACATTAGTTTAGTACAGGGGTCATCATTGTAATGTCTATGAATTGCATAAAACCCACTTGGGTAACTTGGACCTGTTGTGGCCTTCTTTTGAAGCCTGGAAGGGAAGGGAGATAATGTTTATGTCCAAAAACACTGATAGCTGGATAGCTGTGGAGCCAGCCAAGGATTGGTGGTAAGAACATGCTGTGAGAAAGGACAGGATGTGGCTGGAGCAGGGGCCATATGGAGGTGGGGCAGCACTTTTCCAGAACAAATGTCCTTGGTCTGTTCTCTGGAGATAACACAGCACAGTGCAGGTGCAAGAATGAGGCTGAGAAATGGGCATGGACTGTAAGGGCGGGTCAAGACCACCCAAGATCCCTGAAACCCTCTGACCCATTTCCAGAAAAGTGCAGAAGAATGGACTGCACACGATGACTGATTTTCATAGAAAGCAAGAAACTTATCCCCAGGGTGGGGAAAATATCTATAAAAGGTACCCAGGACCTTGGACACTCCATCAGCTGGATGCATGCTGGAGCCAGGACTGGTGATCTCTCTTCTGTTCTTCCTTTCACTCTCCCCCTCTTTATTTCCTTCCACCCTACCCCTGTATCCAAAACCCACTGCCGTGTACTTATACCAGGAGATCAGTGACTAACTTATACTGATTTCCATGCCAAGTGTGTAATTTACTAACAAAACTTCATAAGTTTTTGCAGACCCTCTGACTTTTGTCATTCCTTTTGATCACGAGCATCTATGAATCCTGAGTATTCCTTAAGGGTGGGACATCACACTGCTCTGTTCTTATCAGCTGTTGGACGTAAAAAACCTGTATTGGAGTGAATCGCGTGAATTACGCGGGTTGTGCCAGTTTGTTTGTATTCTTTCCGCATTTCCTTGGCTTTTATGCCACAGGGCTGATTCTTCCCAGAATTTTCCAAACTCCACTGTATGAGCAGTACTGCTTATCTGATTGCATCCTGTGCAGTAGGATAGCATCAAACCTACTGCAAACGTTGAGTGTAAGTGTAAGATCATGTGTAAGAATTGCTCATATTATGTTTCTCCCTTGCACGGGAGATGTGTGTGTGATTGTTTGTCCAGGGAAGTTGAAAATATATCTTGGGTGATTTGAGCACAGCAGTAATTTCTGTCTCTAAATTTCTCAAAGAGTAAGTGATTGTTGCTTGACTTTAAGTCTCTGTACTTGGATCTTCTCTGAAAAGCTAAAGTAATAATATCACTCTACTGTCTCTAAGGGCTGTCATCATTTTGAAGTCCAATTTAGAAGGAAAAAGGTTTCAAACCACATCTGGTTTTTCCTGAGCATTTCTCTACTTTAGTCATCATATTTTTCTACTTAAAATGAGCTGTTTTCTTCCCCTTGTTTCTCTTTCTAGATGGGCAAAAGGAGGAAATAACTGTTTGTATGTCTTGAGAAGTAGCACAAGTGTCTGTCTGCAAAATGCTGCCTTGTTCTGTAGTGATTATTCTTCTCCTTTGCAACAGTAGCTGTCCTATGAAAGAGCAATAGATTTGTAGCTATCTTTTTAATATGACTAAATCCTGCTATTGAATTAAGACATGAATCCTTGAGGGAAGAGAGCAACATATTTGAAGTATTATCATCCTGTTGTGTGGGAGCGACTGATTCCTCCAGTTGAGTTTCCTGTGCATTCTTTTGAATTTTCACTGAAGATTTCTATGAAAATAATTTTTCAGTCTCTTAACTGTGTCTGTTATGATTTCTTCAGGTGAATTGGAATGGAATGACAGTACCTACAGGCAGCTCATAAACCAGATTAAGTTTGAAACCTGCTTCTTTCTGCTGTTTGCCTTCTAGTAAGCTCAAGCAGGATGAATCTACTTCACCATGTCAAAGCAAGGCTTTAGTGATATGAGCAGCTAAGGAAGTGATCAGGAAAAAATATGGGAAAATAAGAAGTCACTGACTGTAGAATAAAGAGGTGAAGGGCTTAGGTACGTTTGAATGATTTCCAGTAATAAAGTTCCTAACTACTCGTTAATACAGCTGATTCACTGTCACTCGACTTTTGAGCACCATTAATGCCCAGTTTAAAATATCTATGAGATGGATTACTGTACTAAATACTTTACAGTACTGGGTTTATGGTCAGGATTTAGAAGAAAGCTTCTTTCTCCTATAAATCATGCTATGAATATTGATTGTGGTAACTTCTACTTACCTAAAACTTTTATGAGGCTTTAAAAAAAAAAAAAAAAAGACTGTTTTGGTGGGAAAGATCCTTTCCCAGAAACTAATCTGAGGAACATCTCTAAAATATGCCAATTTAGTGTTTATATAGTTAAGAATGACTTTATAACAAAGTGCTGCCAGTCCAGACCAATTTATTATATGGTGCAGAAGTGTTAAACTGCCTTAAATCAATAGTTAAGAAGACAGGAGAGTGCTTGGGTGTTTTAAGTCATCATTTTAATGAAATATAGATTATTCCAAGACTATTAAACAAGTGCTTGGTGTCAGGAAAATTGTTCACTTTTTCAATGCTAAACAAAACCATCTATTTTAATGCAGTAAAATCAATAAGCAGCTGAGACCTGCCATGTAGCTTGAATGCCCAAGTAAATGTATAGTTAGAACTCCCTTTTGATAAATAGATAGGTTACTGTTTGCATGTCCTGGTTACTAACTCTGATTAAAGGAAATGGTTTAAGGGAAGATCAAAAAAAGGAAGAAGCAGGAAAAAATATTTTGAGGTAACCACTTATTTTCTTAAACAGACAATTACTAACCTTCTTTCTCAGGAAATATTTCCCAAACTGCACAGATACTGGGGGCTGAGGATAATTCAGGAGTGAGGGAACTATTTCAATTTAGCACTTGAATTGAAGGAAAGTTAGGGAGCCTAAGATTAAAATAAAATGTAATTTATAAAGATGCCTGAGGTTGCAAATAATTGGTTTCCAATAACAAGCACAGTTTTACTTAATATTTTCAGGATTATCTTAAAAAAAAAAAAAAAGTGAAACTGGAGCAGGGTTGCAAACTCACCTCCCATTCATCAAAGTAAAAAAATCATGTTCTATATCAGGATGAAACCGAAGCCCTTATTTTGTGAAACTGCCTCTGCTTTGGACAAGATCTTAGATTGCCAGAATGCTAAAACACGCTGGAAAACCCAAAGTGAAGTCTCTCTCTAAAAAATAAGCCTTATATTCTGGGGTGTTTGTGGTGTAGGCTCTCTTCAGTATTTTATACTTTAAATTTAATTTCTCTGATTTTCTGTCTTTATACAATAATTAAAAATTCACTTAGGTAAAGACAGAATTACTTTATAATATGGAATTTAGGGCATTCAGCTAGAATGAAGAAGACTTTGATCTGAATCATATTAAGCAGAAGTTTGAAATGAGGTCTCTCATGGCTGAATACGCTGGCACTTGGGTAGTTAGTTAATCACAGGGCTTCTTTGCTTTGATCATTTCTATCATAAGGCTGAGAAAATTCCCAGTGCTTTCCAGTGCCGGCTGTTCTTCTTAAAATTTCCACTTGGAAAAATCAGAATTTTTCAGTGAAAGCCTTGGTTCAGATTTGTCTTCTTAGTCTAGCTATGGTTCACTAAATCACATCCCATCCTGTTTCCTCCACCACCAGCTCCTATTGACACTGCCTGCTAGTAAAGCGTGGCTCATGAATACATCAGAGTGTGACTGCCACTTGGCGAATTGCAACTCCTCAAGGCACACAACTGAAAAACTCCTAAAGATAAGGCATTACACAAATCTCTATCTTGGCCCATTGATCTGCATTCACATTTCATCAGGACATTAATTAAGGCATTTTGTTAGGTTCCATTTGCAGCTGGTTGTCCCTGAACAGAGTTCAAGGGCAGTCCCTGACTTGAAGGAAAACTGAGGTTTTTTTTAAAATACGCTTGAAGGCAAGTACCCTGAGTTTCAAGACGATTGTTATTGTTGGTAACTAAAAGCACCATTTTTTTCGGCTCATTTGCTAAAATACAGACATGTAGTGCTATTCTGTATGTTCTGAAATGTTTCACCTCAACACTGGTCACAGATGAAGGAATAACAATTCTCAGTAGGAAGAGTATTCCTTACCTAGAGCAACCAGTGACCAGATATTGTGACATTGTTCTTGTAAGCAAACCCAGCAAAGTCTCTCCATACAGCCCAATTAGCATGTTTAAGGGATCATTTTAAAAGCATAGTTCCAGGATTGTAGAGAAGATATGACCTTCCATAACACTTTTTTCTGCTATTTCAGTTATTGATTAAAGGAATATAAAGCAGTACAAAAACATATAGCCAAACAGCTCATTTCTTTCTTTGCTCTATTTTTTCCCTACCATAATGCATCGCTATACTTTTAAATTAAGCCCAGCAGGGTAGGAAGATCCTATAGCCATTTTCAAATAAGATAATTTGTCCCTGCATTACAGCATGTTTCTTTGATATGGTTTCTTTCAGGGCTTAGCCCTGCTGCTTCCTGAAAGATGAGTTAAAGATCCTTTGGAATAAATCCTAATGACTGCCTAAGTAAATGCTTTTTACAGAGATGTGTGAAGTTAGATTTCACTTTTCTCTGACATGTAACTCTGAGATGTCCTTATCCTGAAACATGGATTTTCCCCCCTCTTTTCTTCTGATATACTCCTTTCTCTCATTAAAGGCATTTTACTTAAAGCTGATTGCCTTCAGCAGTAATAGCGTCTTGTAAAAATATAGATGACAAAAATACACTGCTCAAATTTCTTACGCCAGTAGTTGCGGATTGAATACAAGAGACAAAGTTGTGCCATCATTTTCCATTCTCAAGGACTGGGTAAAAACTTTTCTTAGAGGACAAAGCTGATAGTAAGGGAATAGCACAGCCGGCTCTGGGGCTGGGAGAGGCAACTGAAGAGCCCCAGTGCCCTTTTAGCTGCAAGGAGCTAATCTGCTGCGGGGTGTGCAAGCAGAGAGCTGTTCTTTGAAAATGACATCTTCTCCCTGTGTGTTTTCTTGCAGAGGCTCTGTGCTCTGAACCAAACAAGAGCAGATGATTTGAATGAGACAGGACTGATTAGAGTAGTCAGTTTTACCTTATTCCTCTGCTTGACTGGAGAAAATGACAGTAAATTCCTGTCTCACAGTTTTCATCCATTATGAGTTTCATTACAGAAGGAACTCTAAGAAAATTATTCCTTTGTCCAGCAGAATAGCATTTTGGCAGCTCCCTATTCTTTCCTGTTATATATTTGACACGTTTTACTTCAGCTAACTGAGGTGAAGTACGATATTAACAGTGTTTAGGACACAACTTTAAAAGATATTTTCCTCATTTTTTATTGTCTTTCCATCTCTAGAAAAAAACACAAGCACAAAAACTTTTTCTCTTCCTTCCTATATGGCTTTTCGTTCTTTTTAACCCTAAAATCCAGTCTTGTAATGCTGATAAAACAGATTAGAACAAAAGGTCTATGGACAGTACATACTGAGAGAAACGCATGCAAATTAACATCATTGGGAACTGATGCACTGAATCAGCACTGGAAAAACTTTTATGGTTTCCAGGTAAAACAGGGTTCACTCATATGTTTGCATCCATATATCTGGCTTCATATGATCATTCTAGTGATTTTATTTGTTGCCTTCTTATCTTGTGTTTCTCAGGTACTCAGCTGAAGATGTAAGTTTGGTTTTGACCTCTTTTCTATTAATGGTGTTTGAGGGTAGATTACCTGCTTCATTTCAGGAAAAATCTAGCTCGAATTTCCAAATTAATCTGAAGCCAAATCTGAAGTAACCCCTCTCACAACAGTTGGGATAGCTTTGACCTTTCATTACTTTTCATTCTTGACAGTTTCTGCTGGTTTGTAACATTAAGAACAAGCAGGGAAACAGCAATTTTTAATCTGAGCGTTCTATGCTGTTGAGCTAAATGTAACTCCTTACACAATAAACTACTTCTTTCTGTGTCTAAGATTGCTGTATTAACATACAGGAGTTCCTCAAGGCAAAGATAAGAATAATGAAAGATACACAAAACTGATGACGGAAGTCTTGTCTGGTTCATAGAATCATAAAGCAGTTTTGATTGGAAGGAACCTTTAGAGGTCATCTAGTCCAATGCCCCTGCAATGAGCAGGGACTTCTTCAACTGGATCAGATCACTCAGACACTCATTCAATCCGACCTTGAATGTTTACACGCAGCCACCACCTCTCTGGGTGACCTGTTCCAGTGTTTCATCATGAAAAATTTCTTCCTTATACCTGATCTAAATCTACCCTGTTTCAGTTTAAAGCCATTGCCCTTTGTCCTGTTACTACAGATTCTACTTGAAACTCTTATCAGCACCCTTTAAATATTGAATTTGTATATTGCTCTACCTTTGCCATGTCCTAACTGTTGCACTGTTGTTTTAGGCCACTGTAAGTATAAAACTTTGATTTCTACAAGGCTAACTCCTCGTCCTCTCCAAAACCAAAGAAATAAATAGTCAAAAATAAACAAGAAAACAAACAGGCAGCCATACCTCCTATTTATAAGAAAGAAGGATGCTTTCACCTGGCCCTCTGGGAAAATGATTCTATGGAGAAAGCTTAGTCCAGACTAGAAAACACTTCATGAAGTAGATAACTGTCTGGTTTTACAACGTTAAAGGCTGCGAAATAATCTGTGACAAATTCAGCAGCTAGAAATGCTGTAAACTTTAAGTCTGAAAGTTGCATGCCCCTGACCCCTCAAAATTTAGTTTTAAATAGTAACCCTAATTTTACATAATCTTAAGTTTTCTATACATTCATCTTCAGCAATCTAACACAAGGTAACATGTATGAAACACCATATAAATTCAATTTCCTTGTTTAGGAAAGAGTGGCCAAACATGCAAAGAAATGTCCATCTATCTATAACCTTTCACATGTCCAAGACTAAAGGGGATGCCTTGTGAAGAAAAGAAGAAAAAGATGTCACAGCAATCCTTTGAGGCAGCTCTCCAACTCCCTGGAGTCTATGCCCCAAGAACAGCTTGAATCCAAGGTTGTACCTTTACAAGATTGAATACAGGTGCCATTTCTTCTCTCTCTGTGCACATTGTTCTGCTCTGATCGGGAAGCTCATCAGTACCAGATCTGAGCTGTCTTTCTATCTGCACTCACCCCAAATGTCTTTCACAGCTAGAGGAGATTCTCAGGATCTTGTGAAAGGTTGGTATCTGCCTAAGGAAGACCCCCTTATCTTTCCGTAGGTTTTTGCAACATGGTTCCGAAACTTCAGGTTTTATACCATAGCTTTTGCTGCCAGAACAATGCTTCAATTAACTTCTCTGAAATAACAGGACATGAGTCCATTATATCCATTTTATGGATATACTTTTTAGAAATACATTGGTATACATGATGAATGAGTATTTTAAAAAGAAATAGATCTTCAGATAAGACTACATTTTAGCTCACAGTACGAGGGAAGATAATTTAAATTCTATGATGCATGAATCAGTGCACTAGAGGCATACAAATGAAGAGAAAATTGGGTCAATCTTCCACTCTAAAAGCAAGTTAAGCAGCTAGACAAAGATGTATGCGAACGAATTGTTTAGCAACATTCATCCTTTTGAAGGGCCTGCTTCATCATTTCATTGTGCCATCTTTGTCTTGGGACATCTGCTGAAGCTGCAGTTTCAAAGATGTTTCTGCTGAAAAAGCTTACAAAGAACAACATAGGGTAAAAAGAAAAAAAACAAAACCAGAACCACCCCCACACCAGAAAAAAAAAAAAAGAGGAAGTGGAAGTGAGACAGAATTGAGTAGGTTAAAAGTACACAATAAAATGTTAAAAACTGTAGAGCTGAGTGGGTGCAAATTCCTCACAGTGTTTTTGGAAAAGTGATATAGGCTTCACCAAATAGATGAATGATGTTGATTTTATTTGACATGGTGGTTTGCAAATTCTGGAGAGAACTGTGCTCCAGGCTGTGCCTGCTTAAGGAGTAAATAGCCTACACGTACCTCTGCCTGGGGTAACACTGTATGGTAGAAATAAAAATAGAACAATATTAAAATAATTGAAAAATAGTAATTTTTCAATAAATATGTCTAAACATGATATAATTTTTCAGACACGATTGATGTTGACTGAAGTATTTTGGAGATGAGATGAGAGGACAGGACAGGACAGAGGAGAGAAAGGTTCAGACTCAAAAAGGGCCTCTCTTCTCAAAGATTCAAAATATCAGAGTATTTTATCTTACCCACAGACAGATAGCAAATCTACTCTTCTCATTCTTTTGATCTTGGTGGCATATGAACATACATCTGTATTACTGCTATTCTTTATTAAAACAACCTTCATGCTATAGATAATGACTGGTCCCACAGATATTTTCTTATCTTATCTGTATGTAAGTACATTAATTAATTGATTTTGAATAAAATGCACCAACTTTTCAAAGGCTTCAGAATTTGGTTCCACTTCACTGGCATCATCTTTGAACTTGTACGGAAAAAAAATTCCTCTAGATTCAGATGAAGCCAAGTAAGATGATGTACATTTGTCTCAAAAGTCTCATTCAATAGTTTAAAATATTTAGTTTGAATGTTATTTCTTTGCCAGGATGTGATTGTCGCTGGTAAGAAGTTAATTATTCATACAAGCAAAACACTATTGCGTAATTTAAACTCTCCGTCATTTGTTCTCTTTGCCTAAGAGTATTGATCACTGCAATAAGAATGTAACTGATACTGAATGACATTACCTAAAAGCACAAAACCATTAGAAAAATAACATGTAAATGGGTATTTATTATTGTAAAGATTGTCTCCACTTTGTGTGTGTCACACAATAGAGATGTTTTCGTACAGAGTTGTGCACACTGAGCTTTTTTGTCTTGTTCACAGTTACTATTTAATCAATAATGAATGGCCATAATAATGTTCCACAGCTCAGTTTAACCTTTCGCAAACTCAATTTGTGAAATATTTAGAAGAACTAAAATTAATTCCTGTATACTTATTATTAATGTTATCTATAATTTCATTCCCTGTCTCTTAAGCAAATTGCAAGAGAACCTGTCTTATTTTCTTTCAGTAAATTATTAGAATACAGGAATAATTTATCCAAATCATTTTCATCCTAATTTGCATATCAAAGTATTTACTGTTTACATTGTCTTTTCAGTTGTCAGACATATGAAATTTTCTCTGTTCTTTGACTACATAACTGAAATTTATGAAAGAGAATAATAACAAATAAGTGGATAATGTGTAATGTGTGTTGGATGCACATTTTGGCACAGTACAGTAATATGTGTTCAAATGCATTAAGATTTTGAAATCTGTGGACTTGTTCATAATAATTCACTTGCCTTGATATCACAAAAAAGCTAATCACCAATAACAGACAAATATAATAAAGTGCTATATAATGTGCAAATATAATGAAGTGCTTTCATTTCTTAAAATGTATGCTAGTTTTTATTTTTATGTTTTGAAATGTTTCCTCATTCATGTACCTCCAGAGCAATAGAATCCATGAATAATATTTGTGAACAGTTTGAGTTCTGCTGCTGAAAGAGTCTATACAATTAATTATTTCCCCTCTCAGCAGCACATTAGCATTAACACATTGAATATGTCATGACAAAGCCCATCATCTCGAGAGTCACTACAGAATGCAGCTCTGTCATTAAGTTTGTCATTGACAGATTTCGTGATAAGACTTGCCTTGTCTGAGTTTGAACCTCTTTGTATGACCTACCTGTCAAAGGTCTTTTGTTTGTTGGGTTTTAATAGAGAGAAATAGACATTTCCAGGTAGCTATTCACACAACCCATGCTAGAAACAACTGCCTCAGGAGATGGGAATCTCATCCTGCAAATGTCTGTTTTTCTACTGACTGCAATAAAGGACCCGACTTACCTACCTCTGGCACAGGTGTCTGCAGTGAGGTAGATGTCTAAATGTAGGAAATATGAATCTTATTCTTTTTGTTCTGGACAATCATTTCACATAATTTCCCTGACTGATATTTGTTCTGAGTCATATTATTCAGCTACAGACTTTGATGACTCCAGAGGATCACTATCAGGATGGGGCAGGAGCAGGGCTCTGCAGTCCTTAGAAATCAAAGGACTGGCAAGGTTGTAAATTTGCTGACAATCTGCAGATTTAGCCTTGAGTGTTAAGACCATCCTCAAGGTGAGTGTCCGCATGTGAATGGGATAAGCAGTGAGGATTTGCAAGAACTATTGAATACAAGGGAATAGTAATAATAATTAAAAATTAAATGGCAGCATGAGAAAGGTTTTGTGAATAACCTTGTTGCTTTGAGTGCCTTATTTCACCCACAGTAGGGATATGGGTTTGGTGGGGAGCCAGCTATATATATTTGAGGCAAGTAATTCTCTTCCTATGTTCCTGTCAACCTTCTGTCTGACTCAGGTAGCTTACAGGGATCTATCTTCTGTGCCATTGTTGGTGAGAGTTAGGAAATTATATCTGCAAAAGAATAGGCAGAATGAATGTCTTTAGGAAAAGCAGGAAAGCTCCCTCATTTCCATGGAGAAATGTTCTTAGGCAGACTTGCAATTTATGTTTGACTAAAGCTTTGACAAAAGTCAGCTATGAGATTTCTCTCTGATGTTTGTCTGATTGTGAAATTTGATTTTCAGGTAACTCCAGCTCACCGAAGGTATTCTCTATCCATCTCTATAGATCTCTATCTAAGGGCGGCAAACATTTTTGTAAAGGGTTTGCTTTTCAGATTTGTTAATTCAGCACAAGAGTAATGTGTTGTCTTCCAGTGAATCACAAAATCTTGTCTAGAATCACAGTGTGTCACCCACATTCTCCTCGTAAGTCATATTAGATAAGTAAAACATCTTTTCATCTCCAGAATCTCCCCTGTTATCCCTAACTGTTTAGCAGCAGTCCCGTTGTCAGGAAGAAGGAACAAAAAGTATCTCAGTAACTTCATTTCTTATTGCTGGTCAGGTTAAGGACATCCATAGTTACAGCAATCATAAGTTTTCTGCCATGGGTAAGTGAAAATAATTAAAAATAGCTAAAAGAAATGAAGATTTAATTTAAATAACTTTCAACTGAAGAGAAATTGGACCAAAAAAAAAGGCAGGAAATAAAAGGAACAATAATACAACAAACTTTGACAGAGTGACTTTAAAGTGTCCTTTGCATGCCTCTCAGGAGAAGTTTAGTGATCTTCCATGCTGAGAGGGGAAATGTGCTAGAGTATGACATGTACTTTATTTCCACATTTTTTCATGGTTTGTAATTTAGTGTGTTATAGATAATTGCAAAAACATTTGTAGATGATAATTAATTTTATTTAAGGATAGTCTAATCTGGTGCTCCATGAATAGCTCTAATAATTTTGTAAATGGCTAAATATGAATAATTCTAACATAGTCTTGTAAAAAACCAAAATACATACCAGAAAAGAAAAAGAGAGGATAAACTCACGGCAAGCAAATTAATGAATACTAAGTATCTTAAATATAAAATTAAGTACCATAATTTCTCCTTTTAGATCAATGTCAGCTTTTATCTCTTCTCCCAGAGTACAAAGGTATTTGTTGATTACCAGGGAACGCTGTTAGTGTTTGAAATTGCAATAACATTTCAGCAAACTAGTGTAATCACTGCAGGAAAATGTTAACAAAATCCCTTGTCAGAGCTTTACAATCAAATCTAGACAACATATGTTGAAGTTCTTTTGACATTTCCGTCTGAATTGGGACGCTGCTGTTTCCTGAACTGCCTTGGCCTAGCAAATACCTTTAAGGAGTTGTAGAATACTGAGGAAGAAGGCAGAGAACAAGATCTTTCCTCAGCTCTATAATCCTCTCATTGTCAACCTTTGATTTACTCAAAACTGACACAGTCTGCCTTGTTAATGCATTTGGTTCCTGGGGAGTGATCTGCGCTGACAAACGCTGTGGCACTGTAATTCTCTTCAGCTTCGTACTTACACTGTCTTTGTCTTTGTGGTGAAATGTTCTCAGCAAAGCTGTAAAATGTGTAAGTCTTTTATTCAGTCAATTTTCTAAGATACTTCTTTGACTTCATTGACTTTTAACGGGAGTAAAATTCTATTTCAGGTAAGTTCAGACACCCTTTACTATTCATAAAAAATTTTTCTGTGCTCAGTATAAGCTTTTCAGACTTAAATGATCCTTAAAGTCTGGATTTGCATTTATATAGCAGAAGACATGGGCATTTTTCTTAAATGATACAGGTCTCTGCTTTTTCAGCTGATGAGGAAGACCCAGAAAAACAAAAATTGCATATCGTTCAGGTGAGAATGAATTGTTAAATTAACAATTGCAAGCAATGGAAAACCAACTTAGATTTCCTGGCGACTTTAAGCTTTTCAGTTTTGTCATTGTTGATTAACAAATTATGATGTTGATTAACAATGAAAAATATGATGCAGGACCTTTTTAGAAAGGAATACAGGAATTTTGTTTTTCTTTTAATTATTATTATTCAGTGCATTCATATTGTTTAATACTGATACTCCCATATCTCAAAAGGGATAATGTCAAAAGCAAAGTTACAAGACGGAGACAAAAAAAGTCAAAAAATACCCTCAACTATACAGAAGAGCTACCATGCAAGGAGTTGTGTAGATTTCAGCTTGAAGGAGGAAAATGGAAACTGTGAATGTTATGAAATAAGTGCAGGCAGCATAGTGTCACTATGAGAGTACTGAGCTGAACTGGGAACATGACAGGAAATCTGTTTCAAAGAGAAAATAATTAAACTGAGGAACTCATTGTAAGACTCTGCAAAGGCCAAAAATAAAATTGAATTAAAGAATGATTAAGCGTTCTCATGAAGAAAAAGTCCGTGAAAGGTTATTAAGCACAAAGCAATGCAGAAATGCTCCAGCTCCAGAGCACCCTGTGACACAAAATGCCAGACAGCAGGAAGTAAACATCACTCTCTTTTTCCTTTGCTCCTGTCCTGTATTCAGTCTCTAGCTGGATGCTGCTTTCCACTGTCAGAAGTTTAGATACTGATGAACAAATGCTTTAACTCAGTACCTGGTCTGCCATATCATTAACTAGCAGCACTGTGCCCCAAAGTTATCCCTATGCCTGTTTCATCTAGGAATAAGGATCGAATTGGGATCAGACATGCTGGGAATAACATGGGTTTTGTCTATGTGATAAATGGAACATCACCTTCTTTTTCTGAGATGTTGTCAGACAGGAACAACTTTCCCTTGCATTCAGTAGCTGCGTTCTGAAAACTCGTGGTCCAGCACATGGGAAATCTGCCTCTCCCTGACTCTCTGGGGGCTGTGGAAAACTCAGATCTGAAGCTATAATCTGCAAGAGGAAGATCTCTGCTTTAGTGTTCTCCCATACCTTTTGTACTCAGCGCTAAGGCGTAATTACCCACAGATATCAGTTAATAACCCAGTGGTCAAGCTGCTGATCATGCAGAGCTTACTGGGTTTATTTTCAAGCATTATATTTTAGTCAACAGCTGATTAAAGTTAAATAAGTAATCATTAGTTTGAATGCAGGATAGAATCCCTTAGGAAAGCCTTGAATGTGTTGATTAAGATGCTCTGTGAAATACTTGATTTGAATAGTCTCACAAGGAGGAGGATGCTCTGAATAACTCAGCTGGCTACTATCAGAAAGCTGTTCTGGGCTCTGAAACCTGATAAGAGGATGCTTTCTGTTTTGATACTTGGATGACAAAAGCTAGAAACTTCCTGGTATGGATTTGATTAGTCCGAACATCACTTTCATGTAATAAAAAGCTGAAATAATAAATTCCTGTTATGATGTTCTGCTATTGTTATGAGAGAGATAATTACAGATATCTCTTAACTTCAGTTAAGATATGAACTACTCCATAATTAATATTTGAAGGAAGAAAAATAATAATCTTACTAATTTTACTTTCTGGCAGTACAGAAGGTCCTTCCCTACAGTTTTTATGGATTCAATGAATTTGTTTTATATCAGACTTCCCGTTCATTTATACCAGTAAAGTTGCTATGTTTTCAATAGAGTGGTTATTTACCTATTTACCTAGAATGCAAGTGAGATCCTGATATTACACTATATTTCCAGAAATACCCATTAATATCTAGTAACTCTTTCCCTTATTTTAATTTCATTTTGTGTTACTGTATCTTTAAAACAGGATATATATGCTTTTTCTTCTTATGCTCTTTCACTTTAATTTAGGGCATGAGGAAGGAAAAAATTCATCTATAAAAAAGCATCCTGATCTAATTGTTTTTGTCCAGGTCTACTACTAAAATTGACTATTATGAACACTAGACATAATTATGACTCTAATTAAAATTTTAAATAAATAAGCACTCTCTATCGAAAGTCAAATTATAATAATGTGATTTTACTGAAGCAGGGCAAATACACAGTGCACTAAGGCTTTGCATGAATTATACATGAGACTTTATGGATGACTTACCCTAATTTGAAGAACCCAAGAGAATAAATAAAAATACTGTAACTAGATTTCTGTGGGGGGAAAACAACATATTTCAGATTAGTGATCATTTTTAACACTGACATTGCTACTTTGTAACTATGTGTAGGAAAAATGCCTCATATTGAAAGCTGGTTTTGCCCCTTGCATGTTAAATAAACCTTGGTTTCTTCCCTCACTTCATGCCCTTATTTTCCTCTCTGTATGTTTATTCCCAACTCTTTGTGATTTGCTTTGAGGAAAAATCATTCTTTTTAATGGGATTCTGAAATGCCATTGTAGAAATGAGAAAAAAAATGTTTAAAAGCATGAATTCTGAGATAAACACAAGAGACATGTACAGATCTAAAAACTGTAGATCAAGCAAAAGAAATTGTGCTGACAGTTGCTTCACTGATAGATATTTTGGCTTCGAAAGGCAAACCATCAAGCACCACATATCCCAGACGCCAGCTTCCTCAGGTTAAGTTTGTACTTATATTTTTTAGCTAAGCCTTCACGTCTATTAGATATAAGGTCAAGAGCCCCACTTTTTCACAGGTTTATTTGCTGACTCCTCACTTCAGAGATGACCAGGAACATAATACATGGAGTGTCCCTCTAAGAGTTCTCTCTTTTCCCCTCCTATTAGAGGGAGTGCTGGGTGTGGTCTCCTAAGAAATGCTAAAAACCCTTAATTTTTGAGGCATTTTAGCTTTTGTTGTTCTCATTTCCATCCTCTCCAAGCTGGGTAGTTCTTTGGTGCTCCAGCAGGAATGTGAACCCAGCAGCTGCACTGCAGGCAATGGCAGCTAAAGCCATTATTCATGGTCATGTGAAAGAGAATGAAGCTCAAGTTATAGACTGAATACTAACAGGACAGGAAGTAAGTCTGACTGAAGGAGGGCAGATAATGCAAAAATGGCAAATAAAGCAAAATACTGGGCACTGTAGAGAACAGGGTACAGAATGGCAAGTAGAAAATTGGGAAATGGTCTCCCACATATTTTCTGGTGTGATCTTCACCTTTCTGCAGCAAAGATGGGTTCCTGCCCAGCATTCTGCATCACCTGACAAAGAAGTCCATCCAGCACTGACCACATGAAGGATTCCCAACATCCTGGGGACATAATCTCGTACAGTCTCTCTCCTGTGCCTTTTTCCTCTTTTTAAATTATTCTTCAAGCACCTTTTTTCCAACCCTCAGTGTCTATGCCAGTACATGATAACATCTCAAATAGTTTTAGAGTTTAGGCAAATAACTTGCAAATAATTTAATGACGCTTTGCAAAGATAATTAGAGAAACAAACTGGGTCTATACTTCCTATATTTTACTTAATTTACTTCCTGAACTCCACTGATCACCATGGAAACTGAGACCTCCCAGCTCTGACATAGACTTAAATGTGGGTGTCTTGATTCCAAACTGAATGAGCAAAACCAGCTGAGAAAAGCTAGGAAAGATTAGAAAGGGCGGTTGAGAAATCTGGGTGAGAAGAGAGGTTTTAGAAGGACACATGGGGTCAAAAAAAGTAAATTGTGAGAAGCAAACATAAGATCTTGACATGATGTTGTTATAAACAATTTCTCTGTGTGTGTGTGCGTTCTGAAAGACTTCTGGATTGTCCACTTTGTACTGCAGGTTGAATCACTTAAATAATTGATGAAGGAACACTGTCATTTCAGAAGGAGAGTTACTAGGAACCTAGAGCCATAAAGAAAAGTCAAAGTTTCTTCTCTCATTAAGAAAATCCCTTATAAAAAGTTTTTACTTTGGTTAAAAAAAAAAAAAGAAAAAGAAAAGCAAATTTCTTTCACTGTCCTCACTTTGACATAGTGGTTCCTAGGGAGATCTAAACAAAAAAAACTTTTTGTTTCTGCAGCCCTGTTAAATAAATGAAAATATAGACTAAAGCAGGGGAATGTTTATTTTTCCATAATTTCTAGTGTACATGTTGTTCAGGAAGTTTACAACACTGTTTAGAGGAAGGGAAAGCAAATAGAAACCGTGTCTTAGTGGGTGATTCTCAGAGGCAGCTCTTCTGGACACTAATGATAAATCTTTCGGGCAAGTTTGCTCACAGATATTGAAAAGAACCACTGAAAGTAACAACAAAGACATCACCCACTGCAAATAGTCACACTGTAAAATTAAGCAGAGATCAAAGAGGATGAGCAGAGTCAAACTCCTGAAAGATATTGCCATGGTGTGTGAGTAAGAAATAAAGCAAGGTAAATATTTATGTAACATAAAATCACATGGATCTCTAAACACTGGTATTGCTGAACTTTAAAAAGTAAGAAACAGAAAAGAGGAACTGGGGAAATAAAGCTAAAAATGTGTCAGCAGAAAAATTAGTAGAACACGGAGGAAAAATCTTGGAAAAAGTGGTAGATGAAAAAAATATATAATTCTTCAAAGGTTACCATCTTGGCAGGAGCTATTGCTATGACAGACACAAAATTCTCAGACAAAAGAAAAATAAAAAAATTCATTGGAATTTCTTCCAAAGTGAGTCTCAGCATGATTATGCCCGGAAATTCCCAGCTACAGACACAGAATCTCCTGAGTTGGAAGGGACACACAACGATCATCGAGCCCAACTCCATGAAGATGAACCAGGCTCTGCTCAGTTGTGTCAACTAATAAGACGAAAGGCAACGGGCAGGAACTGATGCACAGGAATTCCACCTAAATATGAGAAATAATTTCTTTATTGTGCAGTGACCAAGCACTGAACAGGTTGGCCAAAGAGGGAGTGGAGTCTCCCCCACTGGAGATATACAAGAACCATCTGTGGATGCAATCCTGTGCCACATGCTCTGGAATGACCCTGTTTAAGCAGGGAAATTGGACCAGATGACTCACTGTGGCCCCTTCCAAGCAGACTGATTCTGTAATTCTGTGATTCACATTCTTTGAGAATCGCTGAGCATGAAAATGCAGTGCCTATTTTCCCTTAAAGGAAGAGTGAAGCAGGTTTTTTGATGGTTTAAAATATACTTATCTTAAATCCATCTAAGCATACATAAAATAAAATGAAATGCAGATTTCCTTTATTTTTTAATTATAGATTTTTAGATTATTCAATAAGAGGTTCCAAAGTGGTCTTTTGACCTTTATCTTGAAGTGAAGAGCAGTAAAAAAATAGCAACAGGCATAAATTTTGCAATTGTGATTAATGTATGTATAGTAAGTTTGAAACAATATTTTACATTATTTTTTCAGCCTAGTTCATTTGTTTTCTGCATCACTTTACAAGCTGCTGAAAAAAAACCCCAAGTTTATTTAAGCCCTTCAGACTAATATTGATCTCTATAATGATGCACGGCCCATGTTTTCAGACTTTTGGATGCAGAACACACCAAAAATCATGGAATAATTATTCTATGGAAAAATCTTGCTGAGTGTTTAAATTTCTGGTAATGGGTCAAAATTCTCCCATCTCTTTAAACGAAATTCTGTTTCCTATGGAAGCTGATGTGCAATAAGGGTAGAATTTATTTTGCCTATCTCGTAGGTGGATTCCGCATTTACCTGTCTTACAGGTGGATTCTGTGAAGCCTTTTACATCAGAATATTTAAACAAGGTGCCCTTATTTCCCTGGTCAATGGAGTGAAATAAGAAACTATGGAAGAGGCTTCACCCAATCTGCTGAAGATGTCTACTCCTGAATGAGATGGATCTTGCCTAAATGCTAAGTCTTCCCCTCAGAGATGAAATTTGGGTATCTAGTTCAGATGTAGACATCCACACCATAGATAACTAAATTTAGAAGAACTTTATTCCACCCTCGATGTCTATAGTGGATTGATAAGTGGGCCAGGACACAGCTCTATGTTACAAAATTCTGAAGGTCACATCTGATCTCATGATTGTGCAAGGGAGACCTATTCCCTTTAGGATAAACAACACTGGTTTTGCTTGAATCATCATCCGCAGCACAGACTCTCTGTTACTGCTCCAGAGGATCCTAAGTGGCAGCTGCTATATCATTCAATTTACAGAATGGTTTCATTCAAGCCAGAGCTCTAAAAAATTGCAGTGAGGAATGGAAAACCTACTGACTTATAAAGTATTTACAGGTGTTAAAACAGTACAGGTCTGATACAGAAAAATCACCCCTTTTCATGCTATTTTTCATGCTGAGATAAAGAGGTTTTTTACCTGGTTGTCACATTACTTTAGACATTTTTCATACATTTTGGAAGTCTAAGGAAATATGTCTTGATCTTTGTTTGGTTCTGCAGCCCATAATCTTACTACCCCAAATTATGGAAAATTTCTTTCTATCTCTGTAGTTAAAGTATGCCCGTCATAACAAGAGTAGCAAATGCTTAGCATTTTTCTCAGTGTCCTTTCCATCATCATGTAAAAATATTTACTGTCATTACTCCACTAATTTATCACCTTTCACATTATTAGTGAGAAGCCTGCATGGGATTGAAATTTGGAGTCATATCAGTGAATGACATACTTTGCAATTGGGATAAATGAGAAACTGAAAAACATTATAATAGCAAAAAAAGAAGTTCTACTTCATATTTCCATAGGGCATCACCCTTTGGAGCAACAATGACTTATCTTCGGACTCAGAAAAAGACTATAGATCATTCCCTCTTTTTTAAATACTATTTAATTTATAATGAGGACTCAGTGAGCTTCCCTTCCTCTGTGCTAGATAATCTTTGCTGTTCTGTTCTTGTACAATTTTTACTGAGTCTGATTTGCATTTTTTATACAGGCAAAATCAAAACTACATAAGGTCACTTTCTGCAGGTGTGGTAGGTGACATAAGAAAAGCTTGGCATCTGCTTTGAGTGCTTTTTTAGCATTCCCATGCATCTGTTCTGCAAGTCAAATTCTCAACTTTAGAGGAAAGTATCATGAAGTTCTTATACCAGATATATAATGTAAAACTTTTCAACTTAGGCAACTGAAAACTCCTTCCAAATGCTGCAGATATAGCTAACTTCTTTAATATATTTTTTATTATAAGCTTATTCTAGATTCAGGACTGTGACTATTCTATGATACATTAAAGATAAGCAGACATTGATTGGCTGGAATGGAGATTCAGCTTTAGATTATTAAAAGCAACTCTAAAGTGAAGTCAAATATTCACATGAAAAAAATTTGAACTAACTTAAGTTTTACTCTTGTTCTGTCATTAAGGAATCTTAAAAATTCTGCTCTTCCTTCCCACCTGTTCCTCTTTTCACAAAGACTAGAGATGGGAGAGCCAATAGGGAAATTCAGTGAGAAAGGAAAGTATTGATAAGAGAATTCAAGTGTTCATAAAACCTACCAGGTCAAATGTTAGCAAAAGGATACCTAATCTTTCATCATTCCTTGTGTTTCTCCTGTTACTTCACATGCAGTGTTGACATTGTCTTTACAAGAAGCTCTTTTCTCAATTTATTTCATTAGACAAATTGAGGAAAAGGTTTTTCCCAGTTCATGGAACTGCAGAAATATTTATTCATTATTAAGTCATTATTAAGAGCAATAAGACACAGAGATTTACAGCAAATATGGCAATTGTATGTCTATTGTATCCAATGAAAAACTTTTTAATTTTCACCTCAAACCTCAAAAAGTTTTATTAAGTTCCACTGGGCACCCAAGAGCATGGAAACTCTAACTATTACTTCTCTTCAAGTGTTGCAAGAAGTTGGTTTGCTGAAGAAAAATGATTCTTCTAGTTGAAAATTACACTTCTGAAATGATGAAAGCCCAAAGCCAAGCAAATCTTGAGACATAAAAATTGCATTCAGGCAATAATCTTAGAGTGCAAAGGGCTTTATGCCTTAAGCAAGAATGACTCACTGTAGAGTATAATGGATATATCTGAATAAAAATCTGATGCATAGACAGTGTGCCTCATGAGGTGCAGAAAAGTCAAGTCAAATGATGCTACAGTGATCACTGCCATTTTCCTCTTCCTCTTTCCACTGTGCTCATGTTATGGATGGATCTTATCGTGGTTGTAGCTTCCACAATATTATTTTCCAAAATTCCATTGTGGTGGATTGACCCTGGCTGGACAAAAGGTGCCCACCAAAGCTGCTCTGTCACTCCCCTCCTCATCTGAACAGCGGAGAGAAAATATAATGAAAGGCTCCTGGGTTGAGATAAGGGCAGGGAGAGATCAAAGAATCACAGAATGAAAGAATCTTTTAGGCTGGACAATACTGCCAAGGCAGTCGAGTCGGATCACCACCTTGTCAATTAAACCACAGCACTGAGAGCCACATGCAGCTGTTTCTTGAACACCACAAGGGATAGTGACTCCACCTGGGCAGCCTGTTCTAATGCTTCACAATCTTTTCAGTGAAGAAATTCCTCATGATGTCCAAACTGCTGTCAGCAATTACCATCAGGGTCAAAATGGAGTTCACTTGGAGAAATTAATTTGTTACCAAAGAAATGAGAGTAGAGTAAGGAAATACAAAATCAAATCTTAAAAACACCTTCCCATGACTCCCTCCCCCTGCCTCCTGCTTCCCAGGTTCCATTTCACTCCTGAATCCTCCACCTCAGGGGATGGTCAGTGGGAGCTATGACCAGTTCATCACATTGCCTCTGCTGCTCGTTCTTCCTCACACACTTTCCCTGCTCCAGTATGGGGTTCCTCCCATGAGAGATAGTCCTGCATGAACTTCTCCAGTGTGAGTCCTTTCCACAGGGTGCAGTTCTTCATGAGCTGCTCCAGTGTGGGTCCTTTCCATGGGGTGCAGTCCTTCAGGAACACGCTGGTCCAGCACAGGTCCCCTGTGGGGTCACAAGTTCTGACATCAAACCTGCTCCAGTGTGGGCTCCTTGCTGCACAGGTCACAGGTCCATGCCAGGACCCTGCTCCAACGTGAGCTTCCCACAGGGCCACAGCCTCCCTTGGGCATCCTCCTGCTCCAGTGTGGGGTGCTGCAGGGGCTGCAGGTGGATCTCTGCTCCCCCATGGACCCGCATGTGCTGCAGGGGCACAGCTGCCTCACCATGTGCTGCACCAGGGGCTGCAGGTGAACCTCAGCTCCAGTGCCTGGAGCATCTCCTGATGCTCCTTCTGCACTCACCTGGGTATCTGTAGAGCTGTTTCTCTCATTCCCATCCAGCTGCTGTTCCATGGCAGGTTTTTTTCCCCTCTTATACCTGTTACCCCACAGGCACTCCCACCACTGCTGATGGGCTCAGCCTTGGCCAGCAACGGGTCCATCTTGGAAGCAGCTGGTATTGACTGTGTTGGGCATGAGAGAACTTCCAACATCTTCTCACGGAAGCACTCCCTGTAGCCTCTCTGCAACCAAAATCTTGTCATATAAACCAAATAGATTTAACCTTGTCAGATAAACCAGATAGATTTATACAACTTACTATTTTTCAGGAGAAGTAGTATAATGAAAAAAAAGGATAGAATAAATTCTGTGTCCTAACTAAAATGAGTGACATGGACATGTTTCTACAAGAGGAATGAGTGAGAACTGTATCAGCAAATAACAGCAAAATAAACACACAGGAATTCCTCCAAACTTAAATGGAAGGGACCACATAAATCCTTCTAGCATTTTGAAATTCTGCTAATGTGCTTACATTGAAGGTGTGCACACTGTAATTTCTTTGTATCGTTAGCAGAGAAGGGGGACACTTCAGCCTGTTTCAGTTCCCACAAGATGTGACATCCCTCAGGTGGGAACTTAGACTGGGAGTTGTCTACACAACAGTGAATGAACTTCTTATTTACACACTCCAAACAATCATAAGTTTTAGTTCTCTACCAGCAGCCTGCAAGCATCTTAAGAAGTATCATAACCGGACAAGAGAGAAACACCTGTTTTCTGGGCACTGAGATATATCTCTGTGGGAACAATAAAATTGAAACTATTAAAATGCTGCAGAAACCTCCTATTACTATGCAGCCCTTATCAGCAACAAATTCTCCCAAGGATGAATAGAGTTCTTATTATCACCTCATTTTGATGCCTCAATTTAAATACAATGTATTTATGTACTCACGGCAAAGAATACATTAAAAATCAAGCTTAATTTTAATAATGATTTTGCATGACTCTTTCCTCCCTTATTGTTACCAAACTTTATTTTCCTGAAGTAAATAAAAATATTGAATTTAGAAAAATTTGTCACCCCTGTCAAGCTGCAATCAACCTTTGCCTCAGATTGACAAGAAATGGAAGGACAGCATGAGTTGCGATGCACCACTGTGAATGTTTATTATGGTGAAGCAGCATAGTGGGGACCACTCTTAAAAGAAAGCAAAGGAAAATCTCCTTTCCTCATCAACCCAGCCTAAAGCAAAGAATAGGAAGTTTAAGATTCTTTTAACAGAAGCAATACTGAAGAGTTAAAAGCAGTAAGTCAAATAAACTGAGCCCAGGGAAAGTTGTTGTACTAATTCAAACTCAGTTCATTTCACTGGCATGGCAATTTTTTTTTCTCATTTTATTTCATTGTTTTATCATTTCTCTCTTTCTGAAAAAAAAAAAAAAAAGTTAAACTCCCCGCTGGTAGTTTTCCATGTCATGAATAAATATTTTTATTGTTATTAGTTAACCATTAATGCTCAAAGCATACCAGATTATATAAAAATGTGCAGGAATAATCCTGCTTAAAAGAGCTTAAAGAATTATTTCTACATCTAGGAAACCAGCGGATGCATCAGTCTAAATGATTTCCCACTGCCAGAAATATAGAATATTTAAAAATGTAAAATACCACTGCTTTCCATTTCCTGACATTTGTAGAAGGCTCACGTTAACCACTTATCTGTTTAACTTACCAGGTCAACCTGTCCCTTACAAATCAGTTGTTCTGGGGAGGAACATCAGAGTTTATCAGGTTCCATCAGATGATGGAATACCTCATCAATTCCTTCATAAAACAAAACAAAACTCATCAAGATAAGGGGGAAACATTCAAGTTCAGTCTTGGGTACCAGAACGATAAAGGCAAATGGAGAGGGAATGGAATTTCTTTAAACTCGATTTATTCCTTAAACACATTAGTAAAACTGTTGTTCCACCTCTTGTTTTATTTTTTTACTTTATTTTTCTTTCTCCCGTTTCATTTTCTTCATACACAACTGTCTAAATTTATGTGTCTCAACCTCATTAAACTTGTATTTGAGCTGACCGTCTTGAGGAATGCAGCAGCTCAGAATTAATGATGGCATACTGCTTAAAAAGAGAAGGCATGCTGTTAATGATGACATATTGCTGAAGGTGAGCAGCAGTTCACAAGATGACAGGAAGCTTGAAATCAACATCAGAGCTTCTCTAATTTGAAAGGGGTGAGTTCAGTCCTGCACAGGTTCAACCCAAAAAGCTCAGCTGAGCTTCTCTTCTGCTATTTCCATACCTGATGTGCGTCATTACTTTTCTGACGCTGCAGTTCAGCATCTCATAGGGTGTTGTGCTAAGCAGCAAGGACTACAAAGAAATGTATGTTTTACCATTTCCTTCAACAGGAAGTGTTCAAAGAACAGGTGGGTGTGGCACTTCCCGATATGGTTTAATGAACAAGTTGATATTCAATAGATCTTTCCCAACCTTAATCATTCTGTGATTTGATGACCTATAAGGGTTTTGAAGATGTGAAAGAAGGGGGAGGAACTTCCATTCAGTATCTAAATATTTTTATATTTCCCAAGGTAATTTAAGGATATTAATATTTGGTAACATTAGGTTAAGTTAATATTAGGTTAAGTGTTAAGAAGGTTGGTGTTAAGTGGGGAGAAATAAAAATGAGCAGAAGGTTGACTCCTACCATCTTCAGAGAGATATGTTTTACTGCTTAAAGAAATAAAAATATGTAAAAAAAATCTTATTTTTCAGTATGTACTCTCAGCATAGAAAGATCTTGACACAGGCATGAGATTTTTTCCCATGCTGGTAAGCATTAAAGGTAGGTATGAAGCTAAATCCTGCCTCTGCAGGACCTTGTCAGACCTTCAAAATCCACTCTTTTAATAGCAATCTGCATTGTCTACTGATTTTCTACAGAGAATAATTTTCTTTACTGAGTGTTCTTCAGATTTTCTTCTGTGATTTTGCTTCCCTCCACGCTGGAGAAGAATGAAAAGTTTTCTAAGTACTGCACAAAGGAAGTTTGGTGTTTTTTCTTTCATATGCAAATAACTGTTGAGATTATTTATCGGAAGTGGTTGAGTCTCCTCCACTTTTCTTTCCATCTTCACCCCAAATGGCATCAGTAGGACATGGCATTCTATTCTGTGGCTTAATCAAATGGATTTTTTTCCATATCAAGTAACTCTATATTGCCTTCCATTATCTAATATAACCATGCCCAAAAAATCTTTAAAATGGTCCAGGTCTAGCCAAACCCATGAATTTTAGTTTTGCCATAAATAATTTTCTGCTTTGAACACATCCAAAACTGTCCAGACTTGAAAGAATGGAAGAGCTCAGAATCTAGCTCATTTCCAGTGCCCAATGGATACAAAAATAAAAGTTCGATTTCTTCCCTTGATGAGTTTAACCACTTAGGATCTCTGGTTTAATAACACAACAAACTCAACACAAAGCTGAGGTCTTTGCAGGTGTAATAGAGTGCCAGACTTATTTTCATCGTAGTTTTCTTATTAAGATGATTCCGAGAAAAAGAGAATGATACAACACGGGAGATGACTTCTACTTTGAAATGGTTTGGAGATGCAACTCACAGAATCATAGAATGATTAGTGTGGTAAGGGATTTTAGCATCTAGTTCCACCATGGGCAGGGAGCCTTCCACTAGACCAGGTTGCACAAAGCCCCATCCAACCTGGCTTTGAACATCTCCACGGATTCAATTATGGCTTTAGTTAAAGTATAAAAACTATCTTTAAAGCAGGAAAGACACAAAACTGACTTCCCATGGTGAATCCCTTGAGCACTAAGGGAGGATGACATGTTTCTCTCTCTAGTTTTTCTGTTCAACTCATCTGGTCATTGCAATGTCTTGCTGTAAAATGGCGTATGTGGCAGATGAGTGTTTGCAACCAGTTTCAAACTTGCTGGACAAATGATCTGTAAATCATTATAACAAATATGACTGACAACTGTGACAGCTTCAAATTACTGGGTGCTTGTGGTTTATGTTCCTTTTTAACTCCATTACCAAGGCTAAAGATCCTCCTCCTTTCTCTTCCCTTCTCCATCACCTTTTTCAGCCCACTCACCCAAAAGCAATTGGATATCACTAGCTCTATGCTAGCTGCATTTTTCCAGTATATTCTCAGCTCATTTTCAGTACCAGCTCAGAACTGTTCATTCTGGACTATTGCTGTCCATTATCATATGGGGTGGTTTCCTCGGGGGATAGTAATTACCAGTGAGCTGCTAGCCAGGTATGGAAAAGCAAACAAAAAAAGAATGAAAATGTTTGCTTGAAACTCTTTTTAACTGAAAATCCAGTTTTTGTCTGAATATGGTCCTATTATAGGCTTTCTCCACAATCTAGACATTCTCTGTCAAAGAACATCTAGAAATTTAGAAGTTTGGAGATTTTTGTTCTATAGAATTGAGCTGAAACATATCAATTAATCAAAGACTTATGTTCAGACTGACAGACAGAAAATGACTGGAGAGGCAGGTGGACAATGTGTTTCCGTAAAATCTGTTTCTTCAGAAAACAATGTAAAATCATGGCAGTGCCTGAGTAATGCCTGACTTTAGGAGCCTTATCAGCCAGGATGTTGGTTGTTATGTGACTGGCTTGGGAATGTCTAACTCTGTAAATGTTCCCAAATCCGGCCCCAGGCCCCTCAGAGTTGGTTACTGTGACATTTTAATTTCTTTAAACTGTTACTTATTCTAAGGTAGCTCACAATTACTTAAGTAGTAATAACACTCTCAAAGTCTTTAAACGAAAGAAATAACTTTGAGACATTTTAGCTTAGATTTTGATTCCTAAAAATTAGAAATTAAATGCCCATATGCTTTATTTTCTGGTGTTTATTGGAAGTTCATTTTCTGGTGTTTATTGGAAGTTTATTGGAAGTATCACCTTTAAAACATCCTTGGCCTGAACAAAATATAAGTATTCTGTTAATATAATGTACAAGACCCTTGAAACGAAATAAAACTTTGATTTATTTTTTTTTTTTTTTGTTGGGTTAGTTTTATTATCAGCCAAATAGATTTTTAACTGTCTGGTTGACTAAATTTAACAGAAATAAATGCCGAATAGTATATTTTGAAAATTTTCTTGAAGAACTTAGACTACACCTGTGCTAGCAAATTGAACAGGGAAAAGAAATTCATGCAAATGGTGCATCTTAATCACCTATGAAATTAAATAGAGAAGGTGTTCTTTGTGTTGTTATAGCCCTTGCCAACAAACAGCCTCCTAAATCTCTTTTCAAAATACAATGACTTAGCACAGACTGGGGATCTTTTCAGATAATTATTTACTTTGTCTGTGACCCTACAGCTGAAGAGGCTGAATTTAATACCATATACCATTAAAATTTCATATTCTGCAGTTGGCATACACAGACCATTCTACTCACGCTGGCCTAAGTTCCAGAGCAGCAGTCTTGAACATGTTTCATAACGAATATACACAGCACAGAGGAGACAAAATGGGAAACTGGATCAGTAGGGTCAGAAGGGAACACTCGGATCTTAAGGAAAAACTGAATTTGGAGCAGAAAGGGCATTATGAAATACGTAAGGAACTAAAGAGGAAGCTGTTGCAATCCGGTTTACACCCCGAAGAGCAAAGAAAATTAGGTCTCTGTGTATAAACCAGAAAGAACTTGAAAGTTCAAAATACACCCAAAAACGAGAGTAAAACCAAATGAGGTTAGATGTTGGTGCCAAAAAATTGATGTATTTTATTCAACAGTAAAAGAGGCAAAGAGAAAGAAAGGAAGAAAGGAAAGAAAGGAAAGAAAGGAAGAAAGGAAAGAAAGGAAAGAAAGGAAGAAAGAAAGGAAGGAAGAAAGGAAGAAGAAAGGAAGAAAGAAAGAAAGAAAGGAAGAAAGAAAGGAAGAAAGAAAGGAAGAAAGAGAGGAAGAANAGAAAGAAAGAAAGAAAGAAAGAAAAAGAAAGAGAAAGAAAGAAAGAAAGAAAGGAAGAAAGAAGTGTGGGTGGGAGGTGGGGGGACAGGGAGAGACTGACAGGGCTTAGGTGGTAGCATATCACCCATCTGAGGGTCCCAATGACGTCTCGTTGCTCCCCTCCATCTGGTCTTCTGTGAGGATCCCCCGCTGCCGCGGCACGCCGCTGCACGCCGGAGAGTAAAGAATCCCGTGGATTGATGTACACCTTGGGCAGGTGGGAACGCCCAGGTGCTCCCTTGCAGGGGCCAGTTTGTCACTGTCCCTTGCAACACTGAGGGTCTGTTGCATCATCTCTGGTGCTCTGGTGCAGGGCCTGGGGACCCCTTTGGGGGGCCCTTTGATGGGCCATGACACCCCCTCTGCTGTGGGTGAGCTCCCCCCGGGTGCAGGGCCCCTCAGCTGGGCTCCTCTGCACAGCGGAGGATGGGCGGTCACTGCGCCTCTCACCAGAGGCTTTTCCAACACACACCCAAGGCCTCTCTCCCCCACGCTTTGGTGCGAGGGTCTGGCAGCTGGGATCCCTGGGGCTATGGCCTCCACCCCGAAGGTGCTAAGCTTGATCCCTCTGAATATATTCTCCCCCAGCCCAGACCCTGAGTCGCTTTATCTCATCTTCATCAGCGAGTGGCGTGTAGGGCCTCACTCCAAAGGCCTACTCAGGGCGAGGTAGTCTCTGCAGCTTTTGTAACACAGTTTCAAAAGTCCTTCATGAAAATATTTAAGTCATAAACTATATCATTTCATTCTCTGGCAGAAGCCAGAAAGCCAAAAGAGATCAGTAAATGGCAAGAAAGAAGTGGGAGGGAACAAGAGCACCAGAATTAGCAGAGTAGGACAAAACCACTCAGAGACCTGCAGGAAGTTTGAACTTTATTTCAAAGGTTGCATTTACCTTTTGTCTCATTGAACATTATTTTTGTTTCAAGTTATGTTGCTTAATTAAAGGAAACATTATTAAATCAAAAGAAATAAAATAAAAAAAAAGGAATTGAAGACTTGAGATTTTAAAATAACAGATACCTTCTCCCAAGCCTAATTTTGCCATTTATGAACAATTCTTTGCTCCACTAGTAGCATGTAGTTGCTTAATGTATACTGTTGTCCTGTTAATGAAAATGGTCAACACCCTCAGCTAAAATCTAACCACTCTGTCAAGTGCACATACCTAAAACTCCCTTTTTCAAGCTCCTGTGTGCCTTTTAAAAGGCCATTAGTGCACAGGGAGAATACTGGTCCAGCTGAGTGTGGAGAATACAGCCAATTAGTACAATTATAGACACCTTAAGCTTCAAGATTTTTTGTGTGATATTAAAGCTTTATTGAGAAAATAAGGGGGAATTAGGTAAAGGCATGATTTGGCTGAATATCATGAAAAATTAACAAGATTTACCAGTTCACAGAACAACACCTTCAGGGACATGGAGGGAATCTAAGACTGGCTTAACCTAGAGAGGGACATTCTTTCCCTGCATATTAGGCACTTTCAAAAATACAATATAATAAAAACATAATAACACAATTTCAAAAATATAGTAAATATATATTTATATAAATAGTTGTAATCTTTCTGCTTACCCCTTTACTTTGCATAAGCCTTTTCAGATTAAATTCAAAGCCTTGCTTCAAAACCTGGCTGCACTGACTACACTGGAACTTCCTGTGAGGCTGTGGGTATGCCCTGGACCACTTGTGACAACTAACAAATTTTAAAATAAAGTTGTGTATTATTTTATGCACCACACTACCTAATACACTACTATTTTGTGCACTAGGAATAGTGTAAGATGGCATTATAAGCAGCAACAGACAGGAACAGCAGATTTGTTGCTGTTACAGATCATGCTCTGAAGGAAATGCTCTATACTCTGTACCCAAATTACTCTTTTCTGTTCTTCATTTCTCCATGGAATTAATAGTCTTACCCATGTCTCTGTATTTCAGTCAAGACCTGGAACACAGAAGAGAAAAACAAGAGAAGAACAATCTGTCTGGATTTTTTTCTGTGGAAATCCAGATAGACAGGACAAACTGTTTTTTGAAAGGGTCTGGTGATTTCTTCTGGCATTGAAAACAACGGTAAAGTTCCCATTGACTTCACTATGGACACAAATATGCTTCTTTGTGTCATTCTCTGCCTCTTCTCTCTCTTCATTCATATGCATGAGCAGTACCTTAAGTCATCCATATTCACATTTTATTGAGTACTTTATATCACTGACAGCATGTCTGCATCTACAATCCTATTGCACTGGTCCTACTGTGAAGACATTTTCTCCCTTCCAAAAATATAATAAAAAATGCTGCCAGCTTATGCTCAATCACAAATTATGCAAGCATGTCATGGTGTGACTGGAAAAAATCCTCGTGGATTCACTGAGGAAATTGCTGTAATTTTGTACCATTCTAAGTTCATCTCCTCTCAGGCCTCATAGAATTTATTTATCCCATGTGGTGCTACCCCCTATGCAGTTAGACGTAGAAAACTGGTGTTTTCTTGCTCCCATCTATCAGTGTTGCTACTACATCTGTCCCCTAACATGTGGTACAGTGTTACCAGGAACAGCAGCACAGTTTTGGTGGCAGAAGTCACAGCAGAATCAGGAAAAACATGTTCCACGTCTCTGACTCCATCCATTTCAAAGGAGCTCCCACAGACTTACACAAGCAGCTCAAAATCATCTGTGTTCTGCTTGGGTGGGTGAGGTAGTTAATTATGAATCTTCAGTAAGTTTAACTTGATAGTCGTGGATCATACGGAACAATCTTCTGATCAGTTCAGTTTTAATCCTAATCTTGGCTTTCCACCTGTTCTGTGAACAGCATTCAACTCTTTTGGTGTCATTGACTGCTATGGTGGCAGATGTGTATCAAGAAATAGTAGTTTAATGGAGAAGAGAACCAGTTCTCCTCCTTACCTTCAGCTGGAGGTGAGAACTGGGAACTGCCAAAGCAAAGTAAGGTTTGTAATCTGCAGTAAGATCAAAAAGTATTGATCCACAGTAGTAATTTCAAAAAATGAGTATGAGATCTGGACAGATCAGACCTTGCATTGTTGTTACCCTGTGGTCTCTAATGACATGTCCATGCCTCTGTCAAAAGGAACAACTGCTGTGCTTCTGGAAATATGTCATTTATCTGTCTATCTTCACTCTACTAATGTAGTTCCTTCTATTTTTATGGTTTCTTTTAAAACTCACATCAAACTTGGAAATGCACTGTCTGTACAGCTATCACTGTCTTACGTAGGATATTTATATCAGAGACATACACAGTTATCTCTCCATTAGTTTTTTTTCTGTCCATCACTGAAACAGCTGAGGACTTCTAAATCACAAAAAGCTCAAGAGAGTGGTTTTAGTACATGTTCTAGGGTGGCACATGGCCTTGCACCAGGTGTCCTGAACGATTACTGAAAGAGAAGCTGTATTACCAGGTGTCCTGGTTTTGGCAGGGACAGAGTTAATTTTCTGTTTAGTAGCTGGTACAGGGCTGTATTTGGATTGAGTATAACACAGTGATGTTTTGGTTGTTGCTACGTAGTGCTTACTCTAAATCAAGGACTTTCCAGTGTCTCAAACTCAGCAACTGAGGAGCTGCCCAAAAAAGAGGGCAGGGACCATGACCAGGACAGGTGACCCAAACTGGCCAAAGATATATTCCATAACATAGAACATCATGCCCAATACATAAACTGGAGGGGTTTGCTGGGAGCCACTGATCACTGCTTGGGGATGGGGTGGGCATTGGTCAGTGGGCAGTGAGCAACTGTACTGTGCATCACTTGTTTCTTTTGGGTTTTGTTACTCTCTCTCATCATTTCTATTATTATTATTATTACTACTACTACATTTTGTTTTAATTATTAAATCATTCTTATTTCAATGCACAGGTTTGAAAAGGTTTACCTTTTCTTTCTGATTCTCTTCCCCACTGGAGGGTGTGGAGGTGAGTGGGGTGAGAAGGTGGCTGTGTGGCACTTAGTTTCCAGCCAGGGTTAAAGCAACTTGAGACATCTTTACAGGGTCCCTGGCAGAGCAGGAGCCATGCTGTACATTGTAGAATATCACTGTTGCTGTTGTGCCCCTGAAGAAGAGCAGAAAGAAAAGGAGAATGGGAAGAAAGTACTCTGAATGGAAGAGACATAATCACTGAAGAGCTGTGAGTATTAAATATGCTTTCCATGTTTCTCAGCATGTCCAGGCATATTTTCTAGTCCTTGTAAGCTAGGCTGCCCATATGTTCACAAACAATTGTTTTAAAATACAAGTTTAGGTACCAGACAAATTCCCCAGTCTCTCTGAGCTCTCTCACTGTTTGCTTCATTTAAAATGACATTTAATTAAATGAACAAGGACGGGCTTTGTTTCTCCATGGGAGTGGGGGTATATGCAATATCTTGATGAGCTGTTGAAAGAAAAAAAAGAAACAGGAGTGGTCAGAAGATAATTACTTTTTATGCCTTTTCAGACATGAGTTCCTCTTCCAGACAACGATGTCGAAGTAATGTTATTAGAAGACATTTGTCTTAGCCATGACTTTGCTTCTAGTATTGAAAGTTGCAGAGAAAACTTCAACCCTTGTAAACTTTATGTTAACAAAACAGATTTTTTTTCTCAATATTTTTCTCTTTCGAGGCACCACTTGCCAGTCATCCAGTCTAACCCCCAGCTCAACCTAGGAGCAGCTACAGCAGGTAGCTCAGGGCCACGTCATGGTAGGTTTCAATATCTCTAGTGATGGAGAGTCCATAGCATCCCTGCACAACCTCTTTGATCTCACACAGAGTAAAAAGTATTTTCCTATTTTTAGACACAATTTCTTGTATGTCGTTCTGTGTCTATTGTCTCCTGTATTCTTACTGGTTGTCACTGAGAAATGTGTGGCTCCATTTTCTTTACTCTCTTCATTAAGTATTTTTATATGCTGAGGAGATCTTCCTGAGCCTTCTCTTCTTCAGCCTCAAAAATCCCAGCGAAAAGACTATTTATGGAACGAAAATCTATTTAGGGTCATGCAATGTATTTTATATTCAGCTCTCATTAAAATCTTAATTGACAGCAAATTATCAATTAACCATTAATAAAACCTTCTCTGCATGTTTTTAGCACACATCTGAATAGAAAAAACTTCACTGTTTCTGAATATATTCAGAAAAGCACATACAAAATATATTTCAGTCTGTTATTTCTAGCAAGACATCAGAAAAAAATTATTTCAGTAGGTGAAGCTGGAGATGCCTTTTCACTTACTCTCCACTTGTTGTTTCTGGGTTTAGTCCAGCAACTACAGAATATTTTAAACACTAACAAGAGTGCATGAAGCACATTTTCATTAACAATTGGTTCCATGCATTTGAACTACGTGAAGAAAAAATCACATATCAGTCTAAGATTTAAGAATTTAGTCTCTCTGAATAGCAGAGAAAAGTATTAAGATCCATTTATTTAAATTCCTTAAGAAAAAGCTAAGAGAAAGAAGCACCAAGGACCTTCTTTTTGCAACTAAAAACATAATGGGAACTATCAATTTAAATTAAACTCTATTCCCAGCCACATCTGTGAAAATCAAACCTTATTGTAATGATATCAAGGGGGTGAAAACAGTAGAGTTTGTTTTCTAATTAAATGAGGAGCTGCCAAAGAGGATGGGGATAACTGCAATATCCAGTTCAGGTCCAGCAGGAGCTATGGGCTTGCACGGCGTTATTTGTGATTTCTCCTTGAATTGCCCCATACAGTGGGACCTTTTTGTTGGTCTCCTACAATACCAGCTGAGCCAGAGCAACCCATTTCTGAAGCTCCAGATAAGAAGCAGAGAGGAGAAGAGCGAGGAGAAGAGCGAGGAGAAGAGCAAGGAGAAATGTAAAATTTGAGTCAACTCGTTCTCTTGATCTGCAGCTGTAAATCATTCAAGCTTGTTTCAAAACCATCACCCTCTTACTAGATGCGCTAGCCTCTGTCTAGGGGCACAGTAGAGTAGGTCCAAAATAACATGTTTCATTGGTCTTATTAGACCTAAAAAAACGCCCATGTCCTGCCTCGATAGACCATTCACCTTTAGTCCTGAATTTGTACTATTCTGTGCCATAATTTACAATCAGCTATGCATATCTCTACCAAAGAACTGGCTCATTAGCTGCCTGCGACAACACACCCTCCAGGTATTCTGCAGTGTTTTTAACAAATGGAGAGATACCCTTTATGTTTACATTTAAACCTTAGTTTTTAAAGAAAAGAAGAATTTGGGGGTGTAATTTAAAGGAAAAATCCCTGGAAATTAAACAATAAAGCAATGCATATTGCCAGAAGGAAATTATCATTGCATTCCCTTTTGAGTGCGCAAGGAGATCACCGTGCTAAGGCTTTGTCAGTGAGTGGTGCAAAACCAGCCAGAGAGTGGCAGGCTTGGAGTGTGATGCTGGAGTGCCTTTTTTTAAAAAAGAAAAGTTGAAAATTACTGAGAGATGCCTCACAGTCAGTTTAGTTTAGGATTTTATGGGAATATTTAGGCTTCACTCAAATGAAATAGTCAGATTTGGTTGGTCTGAATTGGTTTTCAAATTAAATGCAGTTGTCACTAATGCTTAGGTCTTGTGACCATTGGATCTGGTTGGGGAACTCACGGTATTCAGAATTTCGTGATTCTCTCTCTGGTTGCTGAGCATGAGGCAGATTAAAAACTGGAAAACTACAAGGAGAGGCAACACTTGCTCAGGTAAGTGGGAAATGTGGCCTTCTCATTAGGCCAGTGATGGCCACACCAAGACGTATTGATCTACCCTGAATCTCTTTTATATCTGGCAATGATATGGTGAATTACATAATTTCCTCCTAATCATTTAAGAAATGCTCAGAAACTTGACTCGAAACTCACTTTCTTTTCAGTATTTCAGTTCTTTCCTTGATTGTTATTTTTCTTCCTCTGTTTTCTGTTTAAAATAAAAACATGCTATGTACTCTGTATATATTAAATCTATATATTTGCATAAAATACTTACTCTCCATTCAACGAGGAATTACTTTATCCATGGCAAATTTTTTGCCTATTAAAGAATCAAATGGATAACCACTATTTAATTAAATAACTCTAATTGATGATAGAGCTGCTAGAGGTCTTCTCCCATATAGAAGTGGTGAAACTAGAAAAATTAACATTCTACCTTTCATAGTAAAAACATAAGTTAAACATTGTTAATTTTGAGATGACATTTGTGCCCAGTGATCATACAGTTAATTCTGTTCAGCTCAAGGCAGTCTTCATCAGCTCCAAAAAAAACCCACTCACTATTACATTTACAGAAATCCAGAGACGAAAATTTGAGTAAAAACCCTGATAAAAGAGGATTTAAACTGGTTTGATAATCTTCTAAAGGACTTAATGTGCATAACGTTGGATGTACCTTTGCATTTGTCCGCTGTACAAATCTGGATATAAACACAGGCTTATGCTTTGCTTCTTTACAAAATGCAACACTTATGCACACCCTCCCTCGGAGGATGTGAAGCACTGGAACAGTCATGGATGCCTCATCCCTGGAAGTGTTCAAGGTTAGGCTGGATGGAGCTTGGAGCAACCTGGTCTAGTGGAAGGTGTCCCTGCCCATGGCAGGGGGTTGGAACTGGATGGTCTTTAGTGTGCCTTCCAACCCAAACCATTCTGTGATTCTGTGAGCCTATGAATATTATTCACAAATGCTTTCTAATGGATTTAATGAATAGAAATAATTAATCTCCTACCTTTTTCTTGTAGAATCACATGCTTTCTAAAGACCCACACCTTTCCCACTACCGCCTGTTTTATGGAAGAAGCCCATTTGGTAGTTCTTTACTTGACTTTAAAATTCGTTAGACTGATTAATTATATACAATATTATGAAAAAATCTCCATGGAGATATAAAAAAAACTCTAACTGATGGAGTGGGTACAACAGTGGCCAATGAAAAATTCAGTTGATTGATGAACGATAATACATGTAAGAAGTCTCTAACCCTGAAACACACTATGCGATTATCAAAGAACAAAAATGACCATGTTTATCTGCTGGAGAAAAAGTAGTACTGCCATTTGATTAGCTTACAAAAAGCCTTCTTTTTTACTGGCGGTTCAGATCAATTAAAGATGGAGAAAGATGAGATGTTGAAATTATGGACAGAAAATGGCACCAATGAATGATGGAAAGTAATTCCACAGTGTTAGATAAACAAGGCCTGCAACAACAAACACCAGAAGATGGGCATCATCTTGAACAGAGAGATACAGGGTCTGTCAGGTAGAAGAACTGAGAAGATTTCAGAGATGCCTCCAGAGAGGATTGCTAAAATGGTTTCTTTCCTGACAAAGACTTCAGTGATGAGAAAAGAAATCAGCAATAACAGGGAAGCACATCCACATTTCCATTTGTGATGCCGACAGAGACAATGACATGCTCATATTTTGCATTCCCTATTGCAAATCCAGTTTGGTTTTAACACCTCTATTTCAATGAAAGAAAGCTATTACAGATTGGCACTGTGGAATTACTGACATACTCCCAGCTGCCAGCTGTCCTGCTAAGGCAGAACTGTGCCTTGTCTGTTGCTAGAAATGATTGCTCTAAATTAATTTTCTCCAGTTTTTCTAATCAGCACATACAACACTTACGAATTTACTATGAATGTTTTCTGGTCTAATCTGTCATGCAATAAACAGATTTTCTTCTTTCTGCTACCTATGTAAACTAGAATTAACTTTCTTCATAATGGAACACGAGGAGAAAAATATCTTTTGTATTGGGTTTGGGTGGCAAGGGTTTGGTAGCAGGGGGCTGCAGGGTGGCTTCTCTGAGAAGCTTCCAGAAGCTTCCATCATGTCTGACAGCCAATGCCAGCTGGTTCCAGGATGGACCTGCTGCTGGCCAAGGCTGAGTCCATCAGTGAAGGCAGTAGTACCTCTGGGAGAGCATATTTAAAAAGAGGGAGTGGGGACAGGGAATGTTATGAAACTGCAGCTGGAGAGGATTGAGAATATGTGAGTGAAACAGCTCTGCAGACACCAAGGCCAGTGGACAAGGAGGGGCAGGAGGTGCTCCAGCACTGGAGCTGAGATTCTGCTGCAGCCTATGGTGCAGCTGTGTCCTTGCAGCCCATGGGGGATCCCATGCCAGAGCAGGTGGATGCTTGAAGGAGGCTGAAACCCTTTGGGAAGCCCAGGCTGGAGCAGGTTTGCTGGCAAGACCTGTGACCCCATGGGGGACTCATGCTGGAGCAGCTGGTTCCTGAAGGACTGCACCATGTGGGAGGGCCTAGTACCGGAGCAGCTTGTGAGGAACTGCAATCCATGGGAAGGACATATTGGAAGGACATATTCATGGAAGACTGTCTTCCATGGGAGGGACGCCAGACTGAAGCAGGGGAAGAGTGTGAGGAGTCCTCACCCTGAGCAGGAAGGAGCAGCAGAGACAGCTTGTGATGAACTGACTGCAGCCACCATTCCCCATCCTCCTGTGCCATTGCAGGTAAAGAAGCAGAGAAACTGGGACTGAAGTTAACCCAGATTAGGGGAAATGTGGGGCCGCTGCTGAATCAGATGTGTGTCCTTGTGATGGAAAACCCAGAGAAGTCAGAATTACTAAATGCCTTCTTTGCCTTAAACTTTGCTGCTCAGGCTGGCCCTCAGGAATCCTGAACCTTGGAGGTAAGAGAGGAAGGTTGGAGAAAGGAACACTTCCCCTTGGTCATAGAGGGCTGGGTTAGGGGTTGGCAAGACAGATCTGACAGCCATAAATCCACAGGCCCTTATGGAAGGTACCCACAGTTGCTGAGGCAGCTTTTGAGGGTGGCAGAGCACTGGAACAGGCTGCTCAGGAGGGTCATGGAGTCTTCCTCTCCAGAGATGGCTTCAAAACCCACCTGGACACATTCCTTTAGAACCTGCTCTAAGTGACCCTGCCTTGGCAGGGGTGTTTGACTTGATGACCTCCAGAGGTCTCTTCCAACTCTAAAAATTCTGTGATTCTGTGAACCAAGGCAAAGCAGATGACAGGACACTGGCAATGCAATCTCTTATTTCAAATATATTTTTTATGATGTTAGAAAATTGATATTAATTTTTCAAAATCTCTTTCAGCAAATGTTGCCATCTGAAGACTCCTGTCTCTAAACTGAGGTCACAAATACTACTCTCTTCCATGAAAAAAATGAGCAGAAGTCTTATAGTGAACTTCTTCCACTACCATTTAGGATCAGAGACACCAGCAATCCTGCACTGAGCCCACTGCTTTGGAGAAATTTGTTAGACAAAGGGTTTTTTTCTCATTAAGCATCTGCTGTACTGCAAGCTTATCTACAGCTATAAATTTCACACAAAATGGTCCTTTAAGAATTGACCATGATGCATTTTGGGAAGATTATGGCTATGCCATAAGAGACCCTGAATGTTTTTTTCCCTCAATTCTGATTTTACAATATATGCCAAAAGACTTCAGACTTTACACTCCTGACTTACTTCATATTAAGTAGGAAGACAATCAGTCCTCCATAGCTGAACAGAACAGATGTATGGCTTTAAATGACTGAAAATTATATTTCTTCACTGTAGATTAAACATCCTCCCACTGCTTGTTAAATGTACTTGTTCATTTTCTTGATTGACTATAGATTCAAACAGCTTTCTTTTTTAGAAACAGATATCCTTAGATGAGGTAGTGTCAGCATTCAGTAGTATGTTAATGCCAAGTCTTCTACAAGTACAACATGCTCTGAGATTTTCATCAACAAAATATTGTACAGCATGTGAACAACAACTGAAAAAAAAAACCCTAAAACACACCAGTGTTGTTTCCCACAGGCAGAAGCTAGGTAATATCAACCAAGAAATCACTATTTACAAATGAAGCAAATTTACATCCTTCTGCTGATCTTGTATTTCTGCCTTGGGGAAAAAAGAAAAAAAAAAAAAGGAAGAAAAAAAGAATTTATTTGGCATCTCTCATTTTACAATTCACATTTCACACAGCAAACGGATTCTATTAACACAAGCATCCAGTGAGGAGAAGCAGGAATGTTATTTAAATCCCATCGTATGTCTCCAGGATTCCTGCATCTGAAATTTGACAGGTTTATAGTTTTTCTCATAGAAACCATGAATCTCTCCAGGCAAGAAACAGCCAACAGAGTGTCTTCTTGAAAGACTTTTCAAGGTCACTCTATTCAGCACAACAGAAGGTCAGGGTAATGGTGATGTACTCTTTTCCATAACTACCATCAGAGTCCACTGGGGAGTCAAGGCATCTCATAAAGTCTAATGGTGTTTTGGCTTCTGTTCCAGAGAGCTTCCCTGCTCCCTCTTTCCTTCCCCTTTTCCCTTCCTGGGAGAAGTGCAGCAGCTACATGACAGGAAGCTGGAAATGTAAGCATTAAGCAGCTAACCTGTGGTTCCTTTTTCTATTTCTTTAAAAATCCTTTCTGCTTCTAGTTTTCACATGGCTCTGTCAGAATTTCAGTTTGAATGGAATAAGAGCCAATTCAGTTGATTCCCTGGAGGCTATCTAGAATGTGATTCCTGTGGAGTTATTCATAGATTAGCTGATGTCCTTTACAGAACCTCTAAATCCTATATAGGTTGGTGCCACTTATTCCTGGATTAAATCTACACTTTCCACAGCTAATACTGAAGAGTCTCAATATAGCTCTCATTCATTTAGGTATTTTGGTAACCACTGTGGGAATTATCAAGGGGGTAGAAACAAAACAGCTCTCACAAGAGCTCTGATTTATCCTTCAGAAGCTTGCACAATTCCTCTGCATTTATTTTGACAGATCACAGAGTTCTTACACGCAGCAAAGCTCTGTGGGTATCCTGGATATTTTTGCACTGTATGAAGCAAAGGTAAAGGCAGACATAAAATCATATATATCAGCTTTGTTTAAAGAGACCTCAGCTATTAACGTAAAATGTGACATATGTTCTGCCTCTAATCTTCTGCTCCCTGATGAGAGTGTCACCACCAGGTACAGTAAGGACAAAGAATAGTGTGGGAATTCAAAATGAAAAGATAGGGATAAGTGCTTTATCATAAAAGACTGAGTGCACAAATGGCCCTTCAGTGTTCTGTGTGAACTCAGAGCTCTACTTGCAGGTTTTCAGATGAGGAAGAGATTTCTTTCCCAAAATGTTACTGATGCTGTCTGGATTTACACTTTGACCCAGCCCCCATGTCACTGAGATGTTTACACTGCCAGTTCACAGAGGTAGGTTATGAACTCTTCAAGAATCTTGATTTAGATTCTCTTAAGAGGAAACACAGTTTTGAGAAACAAGTGGAATAACTACCTCTCTGTATTCCAGACAATCTTTAAGATAATTAAAAACTCTATAATTACACTGCAAAATAACTAAAAAGGGACTGAATCTGAGCCCCACAAAAGCTTTTTTCCATTGTTTCCCATAGTTTGAGAACTCAATTTTTACACCTTCACATTCTTCTGCTGCAGAGAAGTAACTCATACAGGAAACAATGAAAATCTGAGCATCTCTTCTATGGAATAAATATCCACACTGGAACAATGTTTTTTCCTTTAGACCAGTATCATGCCCCTCTATGAGTTTGTGCATCAAGGAAAAACTGCTCAATTCATGCAATTTAAACAGAATCAGGTTTGAAGAAGTTTTTATCTGTTAATAACATCTAATTAACTCACAAACAGTGAAGTAGGCATTAGGGATCAATAACAGCAACGTAACAGATGAATCGGAATATTAGAAACGAATAAGATGTTCATAAAACGGTACCTATCTAAACACCTTTAAATACACCAGTACACACAGTGAGCTGTGCACACACTTGTTTGCAGCAACTGTAGGCTACAGGCACATCCTCTCTTCTGAAAGGGCAGGTCCTCCATTTAGACCCATCTCTTTTTGAGATATAAGTTCTTCAGCTTTATTTACACCTGTGTCTCTCCCTACAATCCTCTAATGCACACACCAGTGAGAAAGTGCACCCTGTTTTCATGTACATGCCCCTCTCAACCTCTTGGTTACCTCAGGGCTTCTCAAATGCCACCAGAGTCAGCATTCACATGTATTTTCTGGGATGAGAGTCCTGGAAAGACTAAGCCACCTGGCCTGCTTGCATGCATGTGTTGGTGGTCACATTTGAGCAAGGAGGGTTTCATTACAGCCTGCGGGGATCTAACCAGTGAGGCCTGGTGGTGAATATAGCTGATTTGAAGGCAGATGCCCAGGAATGGGGCAGATGCCACATTAAATTATTTAAAGAGAGGCACCTCATGCAATTTCAGACATATTACAGAGCTCCTGCTCCGGAAAGATGAGAGTCTCTGATGCCTTACAAATATCTTATTTTATGATCATGGGTAACCTACAGGATTCAAAAGGTGCTATGTGTCTGCATTTTGGCAAGTAAATCTGAACTCTTTTGCCTAATAAGCTGAGCAGATCTCAACATTCCAGTTGCTAATAAGGAAAGATAGTTTTCAAATGAAAAAGTTTTCATCTAGGCCATTTGACATGCTCTACGATATCCATCACTGGCACTTAGTTGCTTCTCTAGGAGGATATGGATCTACTGTGTAGATCCAGGTATTGGGCATGGCTGAAAGCCTAACAAGGATGTCTTTGGGGAATAAGTAATGGCAGAAAACTGAGATGTGATCAACAGAACTGAGCTGTCATTGACCTCCCAAAGCAGATGCAGATTGCATGTGCAGGTGTGCTGCCTTGGGAGAGAGTGCCATTCTTTCAGCAAAATCTAATCTCTGCTCCCAACCTTTCCCTGACTCCTCTTCACCCATCTTTGCCATGTTGCATGAGTATAGATTCCCTTTCCTCAGCATTCCTGCAACTCCTGCCAGAGGAGGGTTACAACAGCAGATACGGCTTTGTTTACCTCCCGCAGCTTAGATCTGTAGCAGCTTCTTAATGCACCGAAGCTTTAATGTAGTTATGTGAAAAACATCAAATGCAAACACAGGCAAAAAGAGATTTCAGGATAACATACCCAGCTTTGGGTTAATTTTCACAGGCATTCAAGATTCTTCCACTATCTCTAGAATGCACCCTAGAAAAGATAAAGCACTTCTTTATTAAAGCTGATGTAAGAGTTTTATTTTATGTTTTATTTTGTTTTGCATTTCTTTTGTCTCAGAAACAGATGGGTCATTTCAGCTGAATCATAAATCAGATTATGGCTAACGATTAAAATCAGGAAAGTCTCATGCTTTGTAAACAGCATCTTATCAGAAAATATCTGAGGGTGTGCCATGTACAGAACTCATTAAATTGCTTGTAAAATTTAAAGGTCTCTTATATATAAAATATGAATATGTATCATTCAGTAGTGAAATACTAGACCAGAGGCATAGCTGGGTTGAATCTGCTTTATTATTTTTCTTGTGGATTTTTTTGGTTTACATTTGCTCTATTATATCAAGAATATTTATTTCTCGAGAATAAAAATTTAGAGTTGTAAATATGCAATACATAACCTGGTTCTCATTAATTTCACAAGCCAGATCCAGCAGGTCTCTACAAAGAATGACAACAAAATCCAACATGTGGGATAAAATGCTGAAAACAACAGAAGACAGGCTGGATTTTTTTGTTATTTTTAGATACCAACATTATAACTATAACTTGTTCTGACTTATGAGAATGGATTTTCATCTAAATCATGCAATTTTGCCTGATGTTTTGAGGACTATGGAAAAATTTAAATGAATATATATTTGGATGTAGACAAGACAGGTAAAAATACTGTTTGCACACTTCTGTCACTTTTCAAACTATTTAACATTTAAACAGACTGAAGATTTGGTATCCATGACCTCTACTGTTTGCCACAGTGTGAGCTTACAAATGACACTGATCACTGTGATGGAGCCTTTTACAATTAAAATGAAAAATCATTCTCCTTTCTATATTACGGCAACAAGAATGAGAGAAAATTGAATTTCTTGCTACTCAAAGAATGATCTTTTCAGTGTCTGAGGAGCTCTAAGCCACATGCACTTCAGTTCTGAATGAAAAGTTAGGCAGCATTTTGAAAAGGTGTTTGGCCAATTAATAAAAAGAAGAGCAATGAAGTGAGGATAACTCATATAAAGGACTTAAGAAAGATCTCACGGGGTTTGGAAAGCAATAGAAAATAAGAAAAAACTACCAGCATTCAGGCAAGAAATTATAATATGCTGAAGTCAAAACTCTCCATTTGAAACTGCCACAAGAATTCATGGCGTATAACAAGAAAATATTTCAAGAGGTCAAAGAATAAAATAGAGGCAACAAAAGCATAAAATATCATGTGAGCAACAGAAAATCTCAGGTGACAGCACTCACAGATAAAGATGACAGATATGTCACTGACAGGCAGAAATCAAGAAAGAGATGGAAGAATGCAATCAAGGTCTAGTTAACAAGAAAGTACACACCCCTAAGCCTTGGTGGTGATATATAAAACAGGAAGAGGGTGGCATCCTTTGAAGGACTGCAGGAGACTGTAAATACACATTTTTGGATGTGGAAATGATGAAAAGTGAATTGGGGTAATACAGAGTTCTAAATAGATAATTTCAAAAGATGTGCAGAAATTTTTAATCTTGTGAGAGTATTGTGTCCCTTGGAAAAATGTTTCATTTATACTTTTTAACTATATTTTTTAGAAAATACCAAAGCAAAACCAAGACAAAGATGGTTCCTGTCAGAGAAATGAGAGCACAACTCATATTTCTTCAAAATTTAAAAAATTTCCAGTTCTGGTTTTTTATACTGGTATCCCCATTCCTCCATGGGGAACAGTAAAGCTGTTTCCCACATTTTGCATTTAACAAACTTTTTAAGGCAACACTGAGTAAAGCCTATTTAAACACTTGTCCCTAGGAAGAAGACCTCATCACCAGTTGATTTCTCCTTTCCAGGAGGATGTGATCCCAGGATCTGGACATGATTAACCTCATTAGTTTTTCAAAAACGAGCATTCAGATCTAAACCCAAACAGTGTGAGGAAAGCAGTTTGTTTTAAACAGCTCTCATTTGAAGGTTTCCACATCTTTGCAGTGCTGGGCTACCTTGTTTCAAAAAAAAATTCAAAAGCATCTCTCAAATTATGTCCCATATTTCAAGCCACAGGAGCTGTTCACATTTATTTCAACCGAAGCTCCGTGAGGGGATTGAGATCTTACAGCTCTCAGCTTCCTGAGCACAGGTGAGTGAACACACACAAAGTTAAAAGAGCACAGGCCAGACCCTGAAATTTTTAATCCAATGGAACTCCCATGCCTCAGCGAGAACTTTGCTAAGGTTAGGACTATTAGACTTGGCTCAGCTCCATGCCAGATCTGTGAACTTTGCTTAGCTTCAGGATAATTAGAGTTCAGAGGCACAAAGGTACTGCAGAGACTTCACTGCTGATAACCCGAGGCCATATCTTGAAGATTTTCCTCCTTTCTTTCCCAGCACACAAGCAGGCAAACTTCCACTGACACTGGGAGCTGACTGCCTAAGCAAGCACATCAGGGAGGGAGTCAAAAATGTGTTGCACAGATTGCAGTGGGAGCTTTGCTGGATGGGATTTCACCTTTTACTTCAGATGAGGAAAAATCAATCAAAAATGTTAGCCCCACACTAAGCTTTATTATTGAGGTATTAGTAAAATGTATTAAAACAGCTGTACACTGTGCCCTATATGGATATATTGCACTCCTTCGTGTAAATCTTAACACTATATCTTAAATGAAATAAATAAGTGAAAAAAAATATACAGAGAAATGTTTCAATATTGTGCTTTATGCACTTACAATAATCTTATTCTCTGTCCCATGACAGTGAATGCACTTTGTATGTATGCAGTTCTAATAAAAAAAAGTGATTATATCTTATAGCTTTTTCAAGTGTTGTCATTATGAGAACAATTCTAATGATGAAATTATGTGAGCTGGGGACCCCAGAGCTGCATGCAGCACTGCAGCTGGGGTCTCACCAGGCAGAGTGGAGTAGAATCACCTCTCTTGACCTGGTGCCCACATGGCTTTTGACACAGCCCAGGATACGATTTTGGGATAAAGCATTTTCATGTCATTCACTAATTTGCAGTTAATCTTGATAGCTACACATAAGATTAATATATCTTCTTGAGCTGGAATCAGAGTAATACTAACTTCAGTTTTGTGGTCCAAAGGGATAAATCCAAGTTTTGGTTGTTACACACCAAATTAGCTCATGGTACTGTGGCACCAGCATTTGCTCTTCAGGAAGATTGTCCAAGTCATTTCCAGTGGTGTCTCTTTGGGGAACTATTTAGGTAGATTCAGTGCCATGTAAGGCTCTTGGAGCAACTGGTCTGGCAACCAGCTCATGTCTCAGAAAGCTGAGGGTGACCTAAACACCGTGTAAGGGGTGTCCTGTAAACTGTGTAAGGTTTTCATGCCCTCTGCAGATATCCTACAGTGTTGTGGGTGTCTAAACTGGAACTCCAAACTTGTGCTTCATTGTTTATTTGTCGTTGCTGTCTCTGAAGCATGCTTTTGAAAGAGCAGAGTTTGGTCTCCCCTTGCATCCCTTATGTCAGGATCAGATTCTGCCGTTTTGTGTGACAAGCTGCATGTAAACAGTGTTGTGCAACACATCCCCTAGCTCTTGACTCCGAGAACAAGGCGATGTGGGACAGGTGATTCTGCCACTGGGGCTCCTAAAACCCTACTGGGGAAGCTGGGTCTGCCACCACAAGCTGCATAACCAGAGCTGTGTCAGGGTTAATTAAGTGCACAGGGAGGCAGGGCTCATTAGATGCCAGGAAGCTGTTATTGGCACACTTCTGCTGCTTTTGGGATCCCAGCAGCCTTTCATGAGTCTAGACATACCAGTTTCCCAGGAGTTAACTCAATGTCTCTACTTCTGCACAATTTCTATAAACCTGCCTTGAATCCTTATTAGCTCAGCTCATTTTTTTTTTTAAATCCACTTCTGGACTTCTATTGTTTAAAAGGCTAAAACCTGGAATTTCATAATCATTATATTATTCTAATATATTTCCCAGCTACTGAGACAAGACACCTGAGTGTAAGTACAGGGATGCATAGAAATTCTTGCTCCTTTAATGAAGAAACAGTTAATAATTTTTCTTTTAACATTAAATCTATTATTCATGTCAATATGACATGGATGTAAGACTGTCATTACAAGATCATTACAAGGAATTTCTTTATCTGAGACTATGCTAGGAGGCATGATAATTGTTTTTGCTAATAAAAGTAACTGCTATTACTTGGATTTTAAAATATAATTACATGGCAGGAATACTTTACTGTATTACCCATGTAATAGCCGTATAACTAAATTAGAAATGGATGAGGTGGATAGCGGAGATTAAATCCAAATTTACCCCTTTCTGATGGTATGCAGAAAGTTCTCGCAGGACTGACTGAATAAAGAGGGCAGAGTTAGTGAGGAGATATTGCTCTCAGGTCAGAGCAGACACAGATGATCAGAAACTGAACAAAGCAGTTATTTACACCAGGCTGGCTCATACTTCCAGCAGTACAGGTGAAGGATCCTTGGCGTACTGCCAGTTTGTGCTGCTGACCCCTGCAAAGCCCCCTCTGTGCCTGCGTATCCATATGGCAGTTCATACACACACGCACGTTGCCTCCAAAACACCGTCTCTGTTCCCCCAGACCTATCTGGTGCCATTTATTCCATGATGCTAGGGTACTCTGGTGGTCACTTGCACTGATATGCCTCAGCAAAATAACAGATGCATTTCTTCCACTCAAATAAATAATTAAGAAAATAAAGCGCAGTGTTTTATCCATACCACAGAGAGTTTATCTGCGGAATGTGGCAAATAATAATGTGATTTCTTATCTGATGAAAGGCGAATATGGAGTATATAAATACCATACAGAGAGAGAATGTTCTCCACCTGCAGTACCGTCCTGGTTTTGGCTGGGATAGAATTAATTTTCTTCATGGTAGCTGGCACAGAGCTGTGGTTTGGATTCAGCAGAAAAAAATGAATGTTATGTAGCTCTGCCATACATAATTTCTTTACATTGTCTCATTTCTTGAATATGATATAGATACACCTATCTATGTGTGTCTCCGTGTACACAGCAGATCTTTCTGTGGAGAGAGAGAAGTACCTGAATGAGCTTGATGAGCTAATAACAGTGAGGAATTTTGAGAACCTGTATAATCCTGTAGGGAACAGAGGAATGCAGGTCATTCCTTACAGTGTGGCTATGGGGTATCATGGGCAGTTTTCACCTGGGATTATTCTCAGTGCCTTTGTTAATGATCCGGAAGACAGAGCAGACCTTGTAGCTGACACTGTGGTGGGAAGTGTTGCAAAATAAAACGTAAGGAAACAACAGAAGGGCCCTAAAAAGGTGATTAGAAGGAGACGCAGGAAATGAGATTCAAGCAGGGAAACTGTATTTGTGGGAAAGAAACAGCTCAGAACTCAGCTGAAGCTGGGGAGTAATTTAAAGTCTGATTAAAAGCCTCTTGACATTAGTGGAAAAGATGCACGCTGATTTTAATGGGCCTTGAAACTGATGTCTTTTAAAGCACTTTGAGTTCCCTGAATGAAAGAGACAATATACAGCAGGTCTAATCCTGTGGGGGAGAATTTCAGTGTAGGCCAGCAGCAGCAAGAGCCAGGGAAGCATTTACAGAGTTTTTTGGGACTATCAAAGTAATAACAGCATTTTCACTCCCTCTTCTCTCTCTTCTAACCTATCCTCATGTTTCTTGCAGCTATGGAGGTGAATAGGGCATAGGGGGGCTGCTTTGCAAGCACCAGAAACTTCACTTATTTACATAGAATCCCTGAAATGACTTTTGCCACTCTGCTCATGTTTGAAAACTATGCCCTTCAACCCAAAAAATGCTCTTTAATGAGATTGGAAAGCGTCAATAAAGAACAACATTTCAGTGGTGTGTGGTACAGGTTATATATCACAAACCACTTGGAGAATGTCTGGCAACATACTTTGTAGGTGAATTTAATATTTTATGCCATACATGAAATATTGAGGTTCTTTACTCTTCACAAAATCTTAATATAGAGGATTTCCCTACCTGATTTATTAAATAGACATGATAAGGTGCAGGCAGAGTCATGCATTTGAGGTAGAAACTATTCATCCTCACCTTTTCAGTGTGGAGAAGAGAAGGCTCATGGGAGACCTTTTAGCACCCTCCAGTACCTGAAAGGGGCCTCAAGAGATCTGGGGAGGGACATTTTGCAAGGGCATGGAGTGATAGAACAAGGGGGATGTGTTTAAGCTGAAAGAGGGGAGATTTAAGCTGGACATTAGGAAAAAATTCTTTACTGTGAGGGTGGTGAGGCACTGAAACAGGTTGCCCAGAGAAATTGCCAGAAGAAGAACACTTCCCATCTCTGGAAGTGTTCAAGGCAAGGTTGGATGGGGCTTTAAGCAACCTGGTCTAGTGGAACGTGTTGCTGCCATGGCAGGCGCTTGGAACAAGATGATCTTTAAGCTGCCTTCCAAACCAAACCATTCTGTGATTCTGTGGTCTTGAGCAGTGCGTCTTCTTCCATAAAAAAAACATCTATCATACGCACAAAGCAGGAAAACACCTTCTGTGTCAGCATAACCACTACCTCACCTGGTTGCTTATGAACACCTATTAAAATTCATTTATTAATTTTAATTGGGCTACATCCTGTGATATAACAAAGATGTAAAATGCTGATTTAGAAGCTAACACGACCACTAGAACTTTGAATACTCACATCAGTTAGGTGTATTTAGCATCTCTGTAGAGAACCTTTTTGTATATTTAGCACACAGAACAAAATCTTGAAATATGTATAGTATCATATTTCTCAAAAGTGTATTTTATCTGTATCATTTTAAATGTTTTTATTTATTTATGTGCTAATGTCTCACTTCTTTATTTTTCTTCTTTTTTCTTCTATTTTCACCTTTCCTCCTATATTTTTTATTTCCTTTTTGATCTCTAAAAGAAAGAAATAAAAAAATACTAAAGAAAAATAAATGGGTGAAAGAGAGAGGGAAATATCAAACCCGTTTGAAAAATGAGCATTACAAAACTCAGTACAAAACAAAGGAAAAATATTATGTGTTCCTTTTTATGCCATTTTTGCTTAAATAATGTGAGAAGAAAGGAGCAAAGCAAGTTTTCACTTTCAAGTTTTAATTAACAAGAAATATCTTAATAAACATACACACTTTTGTAACTTTTTAAAACTTTGTTAATTGGAAAAGTAGGGACGTACACCCAAGTTGCACCTCACTGAATGCAAACAATTAAAAAAGTGAGTGAAACTGTAAGTGATAATGAGAAGCTCTATTTGCAACTGTGCTGAAATGTCTGCCTAGATCCTCTCTGAGGCATTCATACACCATATGTTTCTAGAAAATTGGACGCAGAATTGTCTTCAAAATCGACATCCCCCAAATGTTAAAGGCTTGACTTTAGTTTGTACTTAGCATCGTTCTGCAAAGGCAAAAGTTCTTTCACTTTTATCTTACAGCAAGGCCTGTCCCCATTTCAAGAAGCACTAGCACAGCTAAGATGCTCAGGTTTTTCTATCAGCCCTTCCACCCACCTGGTGGGTGGTGCCCACACCCTCTCACCATCACCACAGGATGAGCAAGAAATTGCAAGTGTTAGATTCTAATATTTGTCATATTTACCAATTCCAGCATATTCTTTGTTGTCTTCTAACAGAGAGCTTTTTTCTGCTGCCAATCTTGTTCCTGGCCCCCACTGGAGTCAGCTGGCTCGGAGGAACACCTAAAGGCAGGGATGTGTTGGAGAGACTTAATCTTGTTGGATGGGGCTTTGAGCAAGTTGATTCAGTGGAAATTGTCCCTGCCCATGGCAGGGGGGTTAGAACGAGATAATTAAAGGGTAGTCAAGCATTGGAGCAGACTGCACAGGGCAGTGCTGGAGTCACCATCCTGGAGGTGTTCAGGAAATGACTGGATGTGGCACCCAGTGCTGTGGTTTAGCTGACAAGGTGGTGTTCAGTCACAGGATGGACTTGATGACCTTGGAGGTCTTTTCCAACTTCAGTGATTCTACGACTTTATCTTTGAGGTCCTTTCCAACCCAAACTATTTTATGATCTCTAAAGTTCAGGTAATGAAGAAGTGGCTTTTTCAGACGTGTTGTATGACTTGGCACGTGACATAAACACAGTTTTTCAGTCAAATGGAAAATTTCTTTAAGAAACCAAAGGTGGCAGTGGCAGAGAAGGAGCTAAACAGGGAGCAGCAGCAAAGGGACCCCAAGGTGGGCTGGTGGGAGAGGAGTAGGGCAGGAGTGGCTGCAGGTCTGGAGCAGGGATCACACCCCAGCAGTCCTGGAAAGCCCTGCTGGAGCAGAGACCCTCCCTGCAGCCCAGGGAAGGACATACACAGGAACAGGGAGATGTGCCAGGAATGCGTATTCACATCTTCATCAAATGTTTATTAGACGATGTAATCCTAGTATTCAGGCCATTAAAATATCGGCTTGCCTTGGAGAAAAAAATGTAAACAGCAGCATGAGGTGAGTGTAAATATGTACATGGAAGTTCAGTACAGGAGAAAAACTGGCTTGGAATGTGTGTTTTATAAAATCTCTAGAGTAGTTTCCACCTGGGGACTTAAAAGTCTTTTAGCAAATGTTAATGAAATAGAGCTAAGTCATTGTAGGTCATTATTTGTTATTCATAAGAAATTAATTATTTTAGGTTAAAATCACATTGCAATTAGGCTGCTGAAATAGTTAGAAACATCTAGTAAAAGCCCTATCAGTCATTACACAAATGTTTGCATATTTTTATTTAAACAGAGAGATAACAGCAGAGCAAACTAAACCAGAGGATTTTACGTTTGCCAAGTGTGCTTCTTTAACACCTTTTATGGAATATTATGAGAAAAAAAGACACAGCAAGTGGTTCTTCCATTTTCCGGGCTATTTTTCATAGTCCTTTGGATTTTTTTCCTTTTTTAATTTGGAATCAGTGTTTTGTACTATACTGGTTCCTGCTTCCCTATCTCACTTTTCCCATCTTGCACACCTAACTCTCTCCTTGAATGTGAGCCAGATTTAATATCCTGTACCTTTAACCATTGAAAATATAGAAATGTGGAGTATCAATGCCCAGTATCAATGGCACTAACCCTCTTTACAGCCCACCATGGAGATTTGAGAGGACCAGTGATGTTGTACGATGATAAAAGACCCATGGCACACCCTAAAGGTACACAGAGATACAGCAGGAGAGATTCCCCCAGTAAAACCCTGCCCTGACTGCCCCAGGCTCATTCCAGGAGCCATCAATCCACCGAAAGCCAATCTGCACAAATCCAGAGGAGCACAGGGGCACAAAGAGAAGCAGGAACACAAATCAAGGACTCAGAGAAAGGGACACCCTGTCTGATCCCCTCCCAGGGGGTTGTACCAGGAGAGCCTCAGCCCCACTGTCCAAAAGGCAAATGGATCATGACAAGTTGTTGTGGTTTAGCACAGCTTGGGTTTTTAGTTAAGGAAAAAATCCACGAGCTACGGAAGTGATGTTTTTGCAAGGGGCTGTTCTAATTTCCTCCAGACCCGACAGAACCAATCGATTGGCTAATTTGAATATTGACAACTTTGTTAAGCCACTTAAGAAGCTGAACACGCCTCTGTAAAAACACATTTAAGTACGAACAAGCCCGGGAAGCTCTCTCTCACTTCCAGGCTGCTGGACAGGTAACCGGAGTGTCCACGCGGCACCGGCAGGGCTGGGCCGGGCCACGGCCCGCGGCTCCGTGCGGGCCAGCTCCCCCCAGCGCGGCTTGGCAAGATCGTGGCCGCTCCTGCTTCCTGCAAACTGGGCCCCGCAGCACGGCCGGGCTGGGCTCCCCCTCCCCTGCGGCCGCCGAAATGAAACTTCACACCAAGATGAGCTCCGTCCGCTGCCCAGCAGAGATTACGTGACCACCAGCGAGAGATAAGTTCCATCTGCAAGGCCCAGCTAAGATTAACTCCTTCAGCGCTGTAAGTTCCCCAGAACAGATGAAGCCTGCAGACATTAATCTTCCTCCAAGTCAAAGGAAAGGGAAAGGTGAAAGCACGTGGAAAAGACATCATTATAGAGACACCAAAGTCAGTGAAGAAGGAAGAGCTGAAGCCCAGAGAGAGGAGAAAGAGGAGATACTTCAAACCTAGAAGCTGAAATTCTTTTCCAAAGCTATGGTAATGGACTATGGTATATCAGAATACTCTTGTAATTTCATGATAAGCATGGAGGGGTGGAGCGTTCAAACTGCAGCCACAAGCAAAGGTACTTGTGCTGAAATAAGCAAATGTTGAAGTAGCTGTGATCCAGTGAGAAGCCTGAACAGCGACAGATAGTGATGAAGTGAAGACCCTTGCTCCCAGGGGAGAAGACCTCCGTTCCTAGAGATGAAGATGATCCCAGATATAGATGAAGAGAACTTTTGCTTTTGAACAGCTCATCCTTAAGATGGTACCCCATTAGCTAAGATTGAACCCTCTAAAACAGTTGTGGGGAAAGCTGTAAGTCAAGGGAAGGAACTTTCACATGCAAGTAGAGAACCATTTCCCGAGCGGCTACCTTGCTGTGATACTGAAGCCACGAGAGAACTGGTTCTTGTGGAGAAGCTTCCATAGCACACGAAAAAGAGACTCCTCTCCCTAAGTGAACTGATGAAAGACTATTATAGAGGTGGTAAACTGACTGAAAAATCCCAAGTTGTGTCTTTTTATGTTGTCAGTGGGAGAGAGATGGGTGGTGGGAGGAGAAGTGTTCTGAAGGTTTATTCCGACCCTTATTATAACTTTTACCTTTTAAATCTGTTAATAAACTTCTTTATATTCTTTAAAGTTTAGAGCCTGCTTTGCATTTCTCCTAATTCTTATCTCACAGAAGGTAAAAGATGCGAACAAAACCACTACACAAGTCAATGCTGGAGCACCTTTGGGATTGAGAAGGTTGATGCCTGGGGGTATAGGAGACACTATGGGATGACTGGGAAAAACATTTTGGGGTTGAATAGGACTTATTATGACCAAAGCTGGGGAAAGGGAGGGATCTAGGTAGTCTGAAGGAGGAAAAACTGTGTGAAAATGGGGATAAAGTGCATAAAAAGGATTGATCATGTGCAAGTAGCTGCTTCACAGTATATTTATTAATTTCAGGGTGAGATGCTCTCTGTTCTGCAAGCAATTTTTTTGTGGTCCTGTGGGCTCATGTGTCCAGTTGCCAGGAATTTGGAATCCTGAGATCAAGAGGCTCAGCAGACTGAGTATCTGAGCCCAGATGCTGGAGGGATCTGCCTTCCTTTCCTCTCTGGCATATCAGGTTTACTTAGTTGATTATGATGTGGTTACTGAGGGAATGACAGTTGCTACAGTTCCAATATTATGGTTTTGAGACGCTTGTCCATTACTTATAGCTTGTTCAGTTTCTGCATTAAGAAACTTATGAGTGCATTTAATATTTAGACTTTCGATTTTCTGTTTTTTTCAGTTCATTAATTTGAACAGTAATTTCATCCTTTTTGACACTGAACTGCAATCATACACTGTCTGGGTAAAACACTTTACTGATAAGTCCAATAAAGTAATTTTCCTTAGACTAGCTATCACACTTAAATTATATATGTTACAGTAACCTAAGATGCACCTGCTGAGATAGAAGCTATGAATTGAGATATATATATACATACATAGTTTTATTTTCAAAATTTTCCAAGCAAGCTATGGGTTTGACATTTAAGCCATTATCCCACACAGAGAGTAATCACTGCATTAGATTCAGGAACTTTTTTAAAGTTCACTTAATTATTTTATTTATAAGGTGTATTGATCATCTACTTCTAGGGTTTTGAGTATTCCTATCCTTGCTTCATGTCCTATCACATCTGTGGGAGTGTTTATGTGCTGCTGTGAGTCATGTGGGCTGAATATCACAAATTAATACATACAGAAAAATAAAAATTGGTGTTTTGTTTACAGTACACAAACGAAAGATGTTTTTTTTTCCCTAGCTCTCCTGCAAAACAGCTCTGGTGAGCCCCTTTTGCAGTCTAGACTGGGATATACTGGAGTCAGAGCCAAAGCTCTGCTGGGCTGCTGCATTGCCAGATTGCCCCTTTGATCTTGGCAGGAAACCTATGCCCCATCTGTGAAACATGATTGGAAACACTAATTTTCCACAGCTTTGCTGTAAGGACAACTTTGTGCATGATGGTGACACATTTAGAGAAGATTTGGATCCAGAAAGATGTTAGACTAATATCCGATGCTTTCAGAAGATTGCAAACATAATTTTAGCACTTTGACGTGAAAAATATTGCTATATTCCAAAGTAGCAGCAAACAGTAAGAGCAGCAGTACTGAGTTGAGCCCCATTGGTACAGTTCTCTGACTATCAAATATTTTGTGAAGAGCTGTGAGAGACCAGCATCCATCCACCCTTGAATGCTTTCTCATCATCCAGCCATCCACAGCTTTGGGGTTTTCTGTGTTAGAAACTGGATCTACATCTTCATTCTTACTACTTTTAATGAGCTTCTCTCCATAAAAGAGGTGTGGTGGGTTCACCTCGGCTGACTGCCAGATGCCCACCCAGACACACTCTCCCTCCCTCTCCTCAACAGGGAAGGAGAGATAACAGGACAGAAAAGCTTGTGGGTGAAGATAAGGACAGGGAGATCACTCACTAACTGCCATAATGGGCAAAACAGAATTGACTTGGAGAGGTTGGTTTAATTTATTGCCAATTAAGCAATATAAGAAAAAGATAAAAAAACTATTAAACTAAAAATACCTTTCCCTGCCCCCTACATTCTTCCCAGGCTCATGGTTTAACCTCAGCCAACAACTGAGTACATGCAGGCACCAGCTCACTCCGCCTTTGCCTGGAATCAAAAGCAAAAGTAAAACACATGGATTGAGATAAGAACAGTTAGTCAATAAAAAAAAAATTCTAAAAAGCCCAACAACAACAATAATTGTAATGAAAAGGAAAGAAAGGAACAAACCCCAAGAGAGTCAAGTGATGCACAGTACAATTGCTCACCGCTCACTGGCCAATACCCAGCCCATCCCTGAGCAGCAACTGGCAGCTCCCAAAATCCTCCTTCCAGTTTATATACTGGGCATGACATTCTGTGGTGTGGAATGTCCCTTTGGCCAGTTCAGGTCAGTCCTGTCCAGGCTCCCTCCCAGCTTCTGGTGCACCTCCTCCCTGGCAGAGTGTGAGACACTGCAAAGTCCTTGTTTTAGAGTAAGAACTACTGAGCAATAACCAAAATATCAGTGTAGTATCAATACTATTCTTATGCTAAATCCAAACCACAGCACTGTAGCAGCTGCTGGGAAGAAAATGAATTCTATCCCAGATGAAACCAGGACATCCTTTCACTCACAACTCTTCTACATCATCGTCACTTGTCCCAAATGGTGCAGGGGCATGGGGAATGGGGGTTGGCAGTTCTTCAAAAATTACTTGTGCCAGTTTGGCCAAAATCTAGTAATATAGCCCCTGAGAGAAAAACCAGGTTGCAACCACCCTTCCCCCCACAGGGTTTGGGAAAAAAGGAAATTTTTCCTCAAAGGAAAGTGAAAGAGATAAAAACTATTTATTTTAACAAACACACAGGACAAGGATAATGATGCTCAATAATGAATTAAA